>JASCZI010241853.1:0-30203 GCA_036250425.1 Stylosanthes scabra | reverse complement strand
ACAATCTGTAGTCCACGGCTTGCATGAATATCTTCATCCTTTCCTTCCAGTAGGCATAGTTCTTGCCAGTGAACAAAGGAGGCCTGTTGCTGGACTGACCTTCTGAAAGGTTATAAGTCACCAAGTTGGTAGTGGATGTTCCCATAATGGCCACCAGATCTTTGCTCCAAGTTGTTAGACTTGATGCTTGAGACCTAGCTCTTGATACCAATTGAAGGTTCTAAGAGACTCAGAGAAGGGGGGTTGAATCTGAGTGCCCTTTTTGCTGAAAGCTTGAATGTGAAAGGTTGCTGTTATAAATTGTCTCCAGATGAAGCAGGAGACAATTTATGCTCTGTTGCAAAACCAGCAATAAATTAAGAAATGCAGAACAAGAAAGAAGGCACAAGCATGTATCCTGGTTCAGCTACTACCACTGCAGCCTACATCCAGTCTCCACCACAACCATGGTGGAATTCCACTATAATTTCAAAATTACATGCACCAATTCAATGAAATTAAAAACTGCCTAAACCTAGGACTTCAACTCAACATGAGTGCTAACCCAACTCACAAGGGGAACCTTCCTAGTTCACTCACCACAACAAACATGTTGTATCTCTAATGAAGAAGAAAAACATTAATGGTTTTTTCTCAATACCTAAGCTCTTGCTTTTTCTCTCATGCCTTTTGTTAATCCTCACTATAAGCCTTTTACCACCATGATGAATACAAGAATCCTAAGTCTAAAAATCAAAACCAAAACATAATAGAAGAAGAAGACAGAATGCTCTCAACGGATGAAGGAGCTCTTTCTCAATATGTATTCTGCTTGCATAAACCTTTGCTCAATCACCCTTTAAATAGGCTTCCACCTTTTATTGATGATCTTATCCTTCCAATTTGAAATTTGGATGATTCTAGCTGTTACAATGTTATCCGAAAAACCAGCTGCCTCTGATTGTGTCGTTGCTGAATTTGCAGCCAGGTAGTGGGAGGAGTTGTCCTTGCTGTCCTTGTAGTACTATGACTGATCTTGACCATTCCTTCATTCTTTCTCACCAAGAAAGATCTTCAGCCATTTGATTAGATTGTGTGTTGGATCCTCAAATATTAGATGAAAGTTGATTTCACTTTCTTTCCCTCCATTGTGATGTTGCAGCTTCTTTTTGCCTCCAAAATCACGTTGTGATGATCTGCAATAAGGGAAAAGAAACACAGCAGCAAAGTAGGGCTACAAAATGTACTCCAACAATAATTCTTATAGTACCAAAATTGGGCCTATTCTAACAAACAAAAATAATCACAAGTAATGGGCCTTCTTTGTCATATAGCATAATAATACAACCCAACTAGACTTAATATTTTGTCATCATCAACAATAAAAGTTCCAAACCCAACAATAAAAATGAAGGTTTCAATAAATTCATACATGTTTTTTTTTCCTCACATCGCTAAACTAAACACACCCTTAGCAGTTAGACTTGGTTTTATAAAGTTTTTTGGAATTCGGCGCAGCTTAAACAGGCTGGTCAATCACTTCGGCCTGGAAAAATCCACTGAATTCGAATATCTCAGCGAATATATCTCATACTTCAAGGTTAGCACAATCATTTGGATTAGAGTCCCTAACGTGATTGTAGCGCTTAATCGATACAATTATCAATTAATTGCGTGATTTTGGTTAAACGAAAGTTCAGGGTTTACACAGCCACCACCTGAACCCAGGCGCCACCACAAGCCACTACCCAATCCCAAGATCGGTCTTTAATTAGCTCCTTTCTTGTTTTGGTTCTTTATAGCTCAGTTTATTGTCACTCCTTACCTGTCCTCCTCGCTTCTACCGTCGTTCTTTGTGTTGCTCCATGCCGGGGCTCTTTGTTTCTGCTGCCATCTTCGCGCCGCTCCTTGCCGTCGTTCTTCGCGCCGCTCCTCCTTATTGTTCCTCGCCACTTCTCTGCTCCTCTGGTTCTGGTTTGTCGTTGTTCTCCTTTACTCTCCACAAAGCCAAGGGTTTCAGGTAACTTATCATGTTTCAAATTCAAATGTTGCTGCTTTTATATGCTTCATGAAATGATAGGTTTTAGAGATTCGGTTACCTGCAATTGAATAAGCCTATCGAACTGTTCAAGTAATGATTCAGCATTTGAATAATGAATTGAAATTTGAAGATAATATACAGCATTGGTTGTCTTTTCAGTTTAATTTATGATGTTCATGAGTAAAAGTGATTTATGCTTTGTTTACTGTTCTAAGAAAATACACACGTGGATTGATTGCAATTCATGAAGGTTCAATGTCCTCTACCTGAAATTGATTAGTCTTATGATACAGGCCTCTTCCTCTCCTCTACCTGATCTGGAGATATCCGAGCAAACCATTGCCAAGGTTGCTGATGTGTTTCAAATTTGGATAAATTGGGCATTGTCCATTGTACATGACATAGCTATTGAGATGAATTTGCTCCTTTGCCTACATGTATGGGACTATAGTTTTCTCTCATCATTTTGTATTGCTGAATTTAATGCATTAATTTGCTGACATAGCTATACTTTATCGGATTATTTTACATAGAATTGCATGCATTAATTTGCTGCTAATATTTCAATAATTTTCTTTATAGGTGTTCTTCTAAGCTTGTCAGTTCATCTTTTGGAGAAGAGGAACAGGGTAAGTTATTTACTTTGGTCAGGGTTACTTCGTTGTTCAGCTGATTTCTTTTTTTTTTTTTTTTTTTCTGGTTCAGAATAATAACATTGAAAGATGTTCACATGTTCCTGTGAGAGAAAACGGAACATGGTGTGAACTTGTACTTTCTGATAGCAGGTGAGACTTTGTCTTGTAGTGAGGATGGAAAAGTCAAAAAAAGAGGGGCTAAAGGAAAGAAATGACTTTTATGACCGGCTGCGAAAAGCTAGCACCCAATTGCTTATGCTTAAAATTTTGGACGTTCTTTTGTTTTTCTCTTTTTTTTGTACACTCCTTTTTTTTTCTTACGGTAAAATTTTGAGCTTTTTTCTTTTTGGACGGCAAAACTTTGGGCGTCTCTTTCTTTTACGGTAAAATTTTGGACGCGTTTGGTGTTTTTCTTTTCATCTATTAAATTATGTATTATCAATGTCCAAAACAAAAAGAAATTATGTATTATCACATTAAAAAAACCAACAATTTTTAATATTCATTGCTTGAATGGTCATAATAAATGTAATTTTAAGACTATGTAAAAAATGTTATCTTCAATTCATAAAATTTAAATTCTATATTAATAAGATTTTAATTTCTATATAATAATATCAGTGTGTATAAAAGAATTTCACACAAACATCTAATAATGTATTGCTACATCAACAAAAAAAAATAAATTTCAAACTCGTTATTTCTAAAGTTATAAATCTAATTGGATAATCATTTAAACCTCTTTATACTGGTAACGTATCAAAAGTAAACTCTATTTTTAAATTAAACAATTATATTATATACTATTTCTTATTGCAACTTTCAATTATACTGATTATGTGCCACTCGATTAAAAATTCCATATGTTATAATATTCAAGGCATAAACAAATTTTTTAAATCAAACAATTATTACAAAGAAGATTATTTAAGAGTTAAAATAAAGAAATATTATACAATTTTTTTAAAATTATATTAATTAATACATAAATAATAGGCTTTCTTATTTTAACTAATATTTTTTAGAAGTCACAAAAAATATATTTTTAAGACAAAAAAGGACACTAATAATTTCACTCATGCTTAGTAAAGTAAGCTTTATCAATTTGATAATTAAGTAATTGATTAGTTTAATAATATATGTTATTATTAGTTATTAATTATTTTTAATGAGTTGATTTATTCATTTATTTCTTGTTTTGATTGTGAATCAAATTTAACAAGTTTAATAAAATATTTTTTTTAACATAAACAACAAAATATAATTTATAATATATTATGGGACGAAAACAAAAAACAAAAGGCCAAATATATACATTGCGTGTGTATTTATTCGTTTTGGTATTGTGGATTACTATTGTTTTTGCTCGTCTATATTAATTAACATTTGCTACATTTTTGCAAGCCTGAAATTATCATTGGGCCTTATAGGATGAAACCCACTCATTTTCATATGGCTCAAGCTCATTGAGCCAACTAACTCCATCCACCGCGGCTCACTTACAAGCTGGCCCCCATTTTTATTTCTCATCCAGGAACGCCAACTTTTGGGACAGGTCGCAGGCCCATCTACACCTACCCTTGTCCATGTCCACCACAATCCTCTTCCCTGGATCTGCATCGTTCAAACCTTCAAGCAATATATCTTAAGGGCTCTGCCGAGTGGAACAAAATGTTCCATAAAGTTTGAACGGTATATGTGATAATTCCTTTTCCGATAACATTATAGTGTTTCCATCGTGTAATTCTTTATTGAAGGAGTTCAGAAGACTCACAATGGGCTCAGGAACAAGTAACTATCTCTTTCTCAATTCTATATCTGGAATTTGATTATAACCATGTATGTGTTTGGCAAGTTTAAAATTCATTGTTGCAATGTCACGTTGGGTTTTGTATGCACGTTCTTGTTTTTTCTTTACCTTCTAAATTTCACCCTTTTTATTTTGAGATGCAGAGATGCTATAATGACCTGGATAAAGAAGAAACATTTCCCCAGTGGAAATGGCAAAATTGTTTGTGTGTGTAGAAAATGGGATTAGGGATTTTATTTGATCCTTCTTTCCTTTTTGTTTTTGGACAACTCTTATTTTTTTCTAGAATAACATAAATATAAAATAAAGGAACTAATCATAAAGTCACCCAAAAAAAACTAATAATCTTTTAACAAAATAAGAATTAACTAATAATAAGAAAAAATGATAAATAGGGTTTTTTAATAAAAAAAAAGTTAAAACTTTATGACAAGTTTGACCAAAAAATGATTTCTGACCAATTTGACCTTGACTTCAAATCTTTATGGCCAAAATAATATTTATCACTTATAAATTATACTATTAAACAATGTAAATAAACAAATAAATACACAAAAGAAGCGCAAAATCTCAAAATCGCAAACAAGAGCCAGTTACAGACCTCTCTCAAGATAACCCATATATATATTGCAGACTAACTTAATTTGATCTGTTAATATTTTAGTGCATTGTGAATTGGGCTAAATGGACCAAACTAGCTCATATACCTAACTCTATGTGATGTGGCTATTTACTATAAAATTTAACATATTTAATAAAATTGAAATTAAGAATATGTTTCTCCTTCCTCTTTGAAAAAGAACCAGCAAGAAATTAAAAGAAGTTGGAAAACATATCAAATCCTAAGAAATAATGGCAACATTTGAACGAATGAAGAACATCATTTAGTCAATCGTGATTATCATTGAAGAACAAAAAGAAAAAGAATTGATTACAATAATAGCAAATGTTTCAACAATGATGCTTGACTTTGAGATCGAGCAGAATCTTAGAAGATAGTTCATTCGTTATCCTTTATAGGAGGTAGGGGTTCACATGGGCCAAGCCGAATCGGGTTTAATGAAACCCGAACTCGATCCTAATAGCACATCGAGTATATATCAACGCAAAATTCAATTGACCTGAAATAAACTAGGTAGAGCCGATACAAATTAATATATACAATTTTGTAAATTTTATATAATAAAGTAATAAAATTTTACTTTTAAACATTGAATTTAACGAATATTATATTACATTTATACCAAAATAAATTATTTTAAATTGAAAACAATACTATATAATATAAAAATATTAATTAAAATATAAAAATATAATATTTTATTACTAGATTCAAGTTAAAATAAATTTTTAATTGAGGAATATGTCTACGGGGCGAGCCGAGTGACCTGAAACTAGACTCTAAACCTAGCCCAAAAACCACAACCGGTCAAAAATAACAAATTCGACCCCGGCAAAATTTACCTCGAGTTTGGGCCAATCCGTGTCTTAATCACTCCTAATGGGACATATGCTACTTCTTTCCTTGTGTATTGTAATTTTTGTGTATGGGTATTCTAATTTCTAATTTCTTAGAATAAACTACCAGCCCGGCCCTTGTCCATTTTTCCAAACGATATAGCGGCCCCCTGACAATAAAAAAGCACCGCTGCGGTCCTGGTCCTGGTCCTGTTCCATGGTCACCGTGACACAAGACGGCTCCTCCATGAGTTTCTTCGTCAAATGCGAACGGAAGTGACTGACGTGTCACATTAAGTTGCTTGCGTGAGCGTTAACTGTCAAGTTGGAATAGATAGGGGCCGATTTGGCGCACTGAAAGAAATGGTTA
Organism: Stylosanthes scabra; assembly: GCA_036250425.1. Lineage (NCBI taxonomy): Eukaryota > Viridiplantae > Streptophyta > Magnoliopsida > Fabales > Fabaceae > Stylosanthes > Stylosanthes scabra. The sequence continues at coordinate 23,910 of JASCZI010241853.1, read as the reverse complement.
GGGTTTGATTTATCCCATTTTAGGTTTCTAAGTTGAAGAAATAGGAATGCACATGGGCTGATTCGATAGTATGAGTGTTGACCTTATTAGGTTTGAGTATTTTATATGGACGGATGAAATTGGAATAAATTTCAAGTTTGATAAGGAGAAGATCGACGAAAGCTCATAGAAGAAGTCATGGAAAAACAAGACAAATCCAACCTTAAAAACTACAAAAGAGCATAATGATGTGAAGAACCTCTTGGATTCAGTTAGCCACATAGAAGAAGAGTTGATGTGCGTTAGAATTTGGGTATAGGGTTTATGCTTTGAAGCAGGAATTTGTGGTTTGTTCTTGTTCATGTGTTCCAAAATTATTCATAACCACCAATTCTTTATTTCTTTACTATAATTTCTAAAGATCATAAATAAAACTACATTAACTATCATAAATGATTTTGGAACATATGTTAAATGTGTCCTAAAACCATAAGCTTTTCTCCAAATTTTGTTAGGATATTTGTCTACTTTATCGTTTGTGTCTGATTCTTATTTCTTAGACAAAAATTTAGGCAGCGTTTGGTTTGCGTTTTTATTTTCTGTTTTCATTTTCAGTGTTTTCTGTTTTTTGGATTTTGTGAAAGAAAAAGTGAAAATAGCAGAAAATAGGATTTTATTGTTTTCACTGTTTTTACTTTTTCCTTCACAAAATCCAAAAAACAGAAAACACTGGAAATGAAAATGCAAACCAAACGCACTCTTATTATATGGTACGTACTCTTTTCATTTTTAATCAATTGTCGCATTTTATTACTTTACTATTATTTTGAACTTGGGCAAGGCCCATCTAAACTTACCCGCTCCCTACTAACCCTAGACCCGATCCGCTTGAAAGACCAACTGCTTCACTTGAGTTCCACCATTTGCTTCAACTCCCATCTCCTCAGATCTCATGGAGGTGTCGTCCTTCGCCGAGTGGAGGAGCCCGCCATAATAAAACATATATTTTTTATTTGGGCATACCTAAAAAAGACAAAGATGAGATGACAATTAATAAAACACAAAAAGTATGAATTAAGGGTGGGTTTTGGTAAAGCTTTTCGACCAAGTGCTCCTGCTCTCAAAAAGCAAGAGTCATCTTTTTGTTTTTGGTAACTTGAAAAGCCAAGGAGCTTTTGCTCCCGGCTTTTGAGAGGCAGGGGTGCTTTTGAGATCTCTCAAGAGTAGCTTTTCAAAGCTGGCTCTGGCTCATCAAAAAGCAAAATGACGAATTAACCTTATATTTTAATAAAAAACCAATCTTACCCTCCATTAATTATATTTTATTTTATATTAATGCATCACATACTAATAAAAGGTCGTTGTAGTAATTTATTACCTTAAGAGCAAGTATTAAATAGATTTACCAAATGTGATATATGTGACTTCTGTTTATTGAGAGCAATTTTGAGTTATTTTACCAAACAGTCATCATGTGACTCTCCATCATCTACTTTTTGAAAGCCACAACATTACCAAACCGAGCCTAAGCCTCGCAATAGTTTCTAAAATTGGTTACATGCACTAAAATGAGGATGTCTAAAATAAACTCAAATAATTTGAGCTTATTGAATGAGTCATTTTTTATTAATCATTAAATTTTATTAAATGCAAATCAAAAAACACATTAGAAGAGAAAAGTATTGATGGACCTAATAAATATAGAACATATTAGTATATAAGTAAATAAGCATATTTAATTTTTTTTCTATTGAATATATTTTTAAATAAATACAAAAATATTAATGCATAAAAAACTATTATTATTTTCTATTTAGTAAAATTAATCAATAAGTAAATAGTAAAATCTTTATTATACAATATATAAAAATAATTGAATTCATATTAAGATGCTATTTTTTTACTGTAGCAAATAAAATATAAAATAATTAAGTTTAAATTTATATTACTTCACGTATGATTAATATATTTTATATTTCATTAAACCAATACAGCATCTAATAGCAAATTAACAATCTACGACCACTAACATGCATACACACATACAAGACACAATAAGCATCAAATGACATATAAAATTTAAAATATATATTTGATACAGCATATAATTGCATTTGAATTTATTTAAACATATTCAATAAAAGAACTTTAATTATTTTTTTAAATCAAAGTTTAACAGAAAGAAAACATAGGTAACCTAATGCTTTCGAAAAAGACTAGGGAATCAACATATTATAATCAATAGAGAGTCAATATGAGTTACGAATGATCTCATATAAATTTTGGAAAATATAATGATAACTTAATCATTAATATATGAGTCACGGATGATAACTCATATAAAGTTTGGATGATAACTTTATTATTGACGGCCTAATGTGCTCCCTAACGTTAGTTCCCTAGCATTGCTCAATGTTTCAATATTCAAATAAGGGACTTGGTTCAACATCGCGATGAGAAAGGAAAGATAAAAAAATTTAGTCCACACTTATTAATTTAATTTTAGCAAATAAAAGATATTAATAGTTTTTTATGCATTAATTTTTTTATTTATTAAAAATATATTTGATAAAAAGCCTAAATATATTTATTAATTATTATTTATTTACTAATATGTTCTATATTTATTAAGGTTTATCCATATTTCTCTTTTTAAATTTACATTCAATGAAATTTAACGGCTCTTAAAAAATGACACATTCAATGCGTACAAATTGTTTGAGCTTATTTTAGACATACCCCCACTAAAATAGTCTTGATTCCAATTGTACCAATAATTCTTAGAAACCATTTTAATTCACACTGCCAATTTATTTCAAGAAGGGATTTAACTTACAGTAGAAGAAAGGGATTGATTAGCATCCCTTCCAGCCAACAGGAATCTTGATATTGCAGCGATAAGGAAGTGTGACAGCAAGAAAAGGGTTAATTCCAAGAAGAGGGAGCTGTACGGAGTTCTTGTAAGAGCAAAGGCAAACCAAGTCAGCAGTTTGAACGGCGTTGCAACAATCTTTAGTTGGGTTAACTGGGTCTGTGGTTCTCACTGATGGGTAGCAAGCCATTAACCCTTCATCTTTCATGTTACACATGGTGAACCCATTCGAACCTCGAAACTCATTTGCCAACACCATCACCGTCACTGCTACCATTACCGGAACCCACTTCTTGCTGTCCATGGATGCAAGGTTTTGTGATGATGATTACTCAATGAGGCACTTGATGTGGTAGCTATAATAAGAAGAAGTAATTAGTGGTAATTGTTAATTGAATGTATGTATATGTGAAGATGAAAGTATGAAACTTAAATAAGGGATTCGATGGTATTTATAAAGAAGGGATGACATTAAAAAATTATTGTTGTTAATTATTTTATGGTCACTATCTAAAGTTACATTATACTTACTAGAATAGTCTTTTTGGAAAAATAATAACCGACGTGTTATTGTTTGTATTTTATTTCCTAATCTTATATTAGCACCGCAATTCAGAAGTTACATTTTAATTTATTCATTTTAATTTGGTCCCCCAACATCATCATTTGTGAATGGGTTGAAATACACTCAAGCCTCCAACCTTTGAAAAAGATTGAACACTAATATCTCTTCGTTTGTTTGGATCACGTGACTGTTATGATAGTTGCTGATGTGGTTGTTAACGGAGCCGAGTTGGCCATTACGGAGCCAAGCTATCAAGGTTATTTCTATTATAGATATGTGTAACCAAAACGAAGTCGTTTTTGCACAATACTGCCTTACCCCTCTTTTACATGAATCTATCGAATTTAGAATTTTATTATCTCAATAAAATCAAAGTGTGAGATATCAAGCAACTATCGAAAGTGACGTAATTTCCTCATGATCCAGACGACACGCCGATGATAAGGAATCGGAAAGATCACCCTCAACTTAGGGTGTATTTCCAAACGTTGTTGTTGCATCATTGACATTAGAACACCTACATTGTGGCTCCATAAATAACCTATCAGAGACTATCATCATGTAGTTCAAACAAACAGAAAAATATGTGTTTAACTTTCTTGAAAGTTGAGGACTTGTGTGTATTTTACTAAAATGAAGAGTAATTTTATGTCATTCTAAAAACAACAATGCTACATGTACACCTCTTTTTGGTGTACACCTCTATCCAAGTTCTAAATGAACAGGTTTTTATATATACAACGAATATGTTTTTATAGTTAATACAAACAGATTTTAAAACCTTTTCGTTTGCTTTTAAAAACCTGTTCGTTCAAGTAGTAAAAACCTGTTCGTTGGAACTTGGATAGAGGTGTACACCAAAAAAAGGTGTACACCAAGATTAATTGTTCTAAAAATATTAGGGGAATATATATTTTTTGAGTAGTGTTACGGAACCAACATTAGGGAATCAATAGGGAGCCAATAAGTGTAATTAGGGAATTAATAGGTGGTAAAAGAGGAAAAAGAAAAGAAGAAAAAATCCTATTGGCCACTTATTGGCTAACAAACTATGAGCTCCCTAAACTTTCTCATATTTTTTTCAATCATGCTAGGTGCACAAGTGGTTTTAGTAACCAAGTGGTTTCAGTAACCACACGCTCAAACATGCCCACTCTCACCCCCCAAAGCGCGTGATGAACACGCACTCTTTTCATCGTTGCTGTCGTCATCTTCATCATCCTCATTCGTCGTCGTCGTCTTCTTCTTCATCATCTTCCTTCTTCGTCGCCGTCGCCTCCTCCTCCTCCTCCTCCTCCTTCGTCGTCGTTTTCTTCTTATTCTTCTTCTTCGTCGTCGTCGTTATCGTCGTCGTCTTCTTCTTCTTCTTCGTCGTCGTCGTCATCTTCGTCGTCTTCTTCTTCTTCTTCTTCTTGGTCGTCGTCGTCTTCGTTTTCTTCTTCTTATTCTTCTTCTTTGCTTTCAATTGCCTGATTCAAGATTTGATTGGGTTACTTGATATTTGTGTGCATTCTGGATGGTTTGTGTGCATTCTAAATGATTATTTGTGTGCATTCTGCATGGTTATTTGTGTGCATTCTGGTTTAACTTCAATGGTTATTTGTGTGCATTCTGCATGGTTATTTGTGTGCATTCTGGTTTAGCTTCAATGGTTATTTGTGTGCATTCTGGATGATTATTTGTGTGCATTCTGGTTTAGCTTCAAGATTTGATTGGGTTGTTTGTTATTTGTGTGCATTCTGGATGATTATTTGTGTGCATTCTGTATGGTTATTTGTGTGCATTCTGGTTTAGCTTCAATGATTATTTATGTGCATTCTGGTTTAGCTTCAATGATTATTTGTGTGCATTTTGGATGGTTATTTGTGTGCATTCTAGATGATTATTTTTGACAACCAAGCGGTCAACCATTCTTGTTAAACAAATATCCGTTATATTAAGGGTAACCAGGCGTGTGAATAAACATGAATGAGTAACTACTTAATTGTTAAAACCACTTGGTCACCAAGAATAATTGTATTTTTTTATCCTAATAATCATAAACCGCCATTGACAGGAGGTTAGATATTTTTTGGTTGACCAAGAGTCAGATGTTAAAAAATAGTATCTTAATATGTGTAATTGTATTTGCTATATTTGTGAGTAAAAAAGACACATTCATCATGTAGTTTATAAGATTAATTTTGATGTATTTACCATATAAAATATTTTATACAATATTATAATTATATTTATTTTTTGAATAATTAATTGTAAAAAAATTTTAAAAAAATTCATTTTTTATAATGTGATGTTAGATAATTAAATGTATAAATAAAACATTTCTATATCGACCATATATTAAAATTAAATTAATAGTTTATATGCATATGATTATTAAATTATTTAATATAAATGACGACCGCTCTTATTTTAAAAGGATCACAATTTAGAAGATCCCAATCGAGTAATGAATTGGCTTTTATATTATTTAACATCTTTTAATTTAAAAAATAAATTTATTAAAATGTAAAGAATGTGACTTTAATTTTAATAAGAGTATAAGATAGCCATAGTAGCTATCATAGTGTAGAATACAATATATATAATTTTCCAATATATATTAGGGTAACCAAGTTAGAGCACTTGTTGAGAATGTAGAAAAGAAATTATACACTTAATTAATAATTTCATTATGCTAGGTAACCAATAAAAATTCAACCAACATCAGTCAATAACTTAAATCGAATGTTCTATTTTTTTAGATTTTTTATGTTCTAAATTTAGGTTTCGGATGTTCTGTTTCTAAAAAAATATAAAGTTGTCTGAGGTTGCTTTAGGTTTCGGATGTTCTATGTCTTTCATTGTGGATGTTCTATAAACAATGATTTCAGATGTTCTATTTTTTATTGGTTGATTTGTTGGTTAGAAAATTATTGATTACCTATATTCTTTCTTTCATTAAACCTTAAATATTTTTTTTTTAAAAAAAATCCTGACGAGCACTCTTAAATCCTAATTGAATTTCATAATCATTAAACAGCGCATGACTTTTCGTGTTCTTGAGAAAACAGTGTTTGATCGCATTTTTGTTTATAATTATTATTATTATTTGTCTATTTCTTGTGATTCTATTTTATTATTATTATTATATTAACAGAAGCCATTACAGCTGTATTGTTTTTGCTTTAATATATCCAGTGAAATATAAGTTATATAACTCATAAATCGTCTTAAACAACAAAACACATTTTTATTTAGAATCTGAACATATGTATACATAATACATTGACCCATGCATATAATATTTGAGAGAAATAAGTTCTGTAATCGTCCCAATATTTAGAGGAAATTTCATTTTCTTTTATTATTTTTATGAAATTCAAATTATTGTAAATGAGAAAAAAAAAATTTGTGCCGTTGCCTTTTGGCTTGGTATGATGCATATCAGCGTATGGCTTTGGTTTCAATTATTTCCCCCTTTAGTTTGTTACTCATGTCGTCACACTACTCTTCTTAGGTGCTGAGCTTTTTGAGCCATAAAAAGAAATAAATAAATAAAATTGTAATGTTAGAAAATATTGAAGAATGTTAAACGCATAAGTCTTTTTCCCAATCCAATCTAATTAAATTAGATACTTGAGTAAGGTGAGTAAGGGAGTGAATGAGACTGTGTTACACGCATTTGGTAAAGAGAATGATTTTGGCTAGGTCGTATCTATTTTATTAGACTTAATTGAAAAAAATAGAAGTGAACAATCTTGCTATTCAAACAAGTGATTTATCAAAACAAACGATTAACTAAATATTTTACTAATAACATCATCACTCTCACCCAAAAACGCATGTTTACACACGCTAGGAGAGTTACTTTCTGAAACATAATAACCAACTACTCTCCCACTCTCATCACCACTCTTCAAATTCACGAACATTCAATACCTCCTCGTCCTACTTCGTAGAGGTCGTCTTCTTAATCCTTCGTCGTCGTCGTCGTCGTGATCATCGTCCTCTTCTTCGTCCTACTTTATCGAGGTCGTCTTCTTCATCCTCCGTCGTCATCGTCCTCCTCCTCCTCCTCCTCCTCCTCTTCTTCTTCTTCTCTGTTTTATATTGATGTTGTTGTTGTATGTTGTTGTTGTTGCTGCTGTTGCTGTTGTTGTTGTTGTTGTTGTTGCAGCTGTTGCTGTACAGAAATATGAGGCAAAAATGCGCAGAAATAGAAAGCAACATTGCGCAGAAACAACAAGCAATAATGTGCAGAAATAGAAAGCAACATTGCGAAGAAATAGAAAGCAACATTGTGCAAAAACAGAAAGCAATAATGCGCATAAATAAAATCTTCTTCTTTTTCTTCATTCCTTCATTCCTTCTTCCAAGTCTGCATCTACATCTTCTTCTACTTCTTCTTCTTCTTTTTCTTCCATTCCTTCCTCCTTCCATGTCTGCATCTGCATCTGCATCATCATCATCTTCATCATCATCATCATCATCATCATCATCATCATCTTCTTCTTCTTCTTCTTCTTCTTCTTCTTCTCTATTTTACATTGTTGTTGTTGTTGCTGTACAGAAATATGAAGCAATAATGCGCAGAAATAGAAAGCAACATTGCGCAGAAACACAAAGCAATAATGCGCAGAAATAAATTCTTCTTCTTCTTCCTTCCTTCTTCCAAGTCTGCATCTACATCTTCTTCTACTTCTTCTTCTTCTTTTTCTTCCATTCCTTCCTCCTTCCATGTCTGCATCTGCATCTGCATCATCATCATCATCATCATCATCTTTTTCTTCTTCTTCTTCTTCTTTTTCTTCTAACAACAGAAAATGAAGAAGAAAACGATGATGAAAGTTGCAGAACGAAATCTAACAACAGAGAAAGACGAAAACGACGATGAATCACGCAAATCAAGCTAAGAAGACGAAAAACGAAAAGAAACAGATTTATTTGGTTATTTGCTTGGTTAAAGCACTTGGTTGACGTTATATTAAGGGAAAAGAGCGCGTGGTGTAATTTACTTGGTTAGCCACTTGGTCAACTAGATTTATTGATATGCATATATATTTTTTACGATCTCTATATTTTATTTGTAAGACTTTTCAATCTCTATTTTTTATTTCGTGAAACATTTGGCCCTTCATGATTTAATAAAACAGGTGTCGAAAAGTTTCACAAAAAAAAGAATCGAAAAGGGTGTGTTTTTTCTGAGAAGTCTCGTTGTCTTTTAATGTAATTATCAGAACCTATTTTAATGCTACACCATATTATCAGCTCACTTCTGATAACAATTTTAGTGACAATCGGGGAAGAGGTAGAGGAAGAGGAGTTCGAGGTAGAGGGGGCAACAGTGGTAGACAACAAGTCAGAAAATGCTCTCATTGTGGCAGAACAGGCCATTTAGTGGACACATGCTACCACAAGCATGGATTTCCTCCACATTATAAAAGAAACAATGATGTGAAGGCTATCAATAGTCTTAATACTGATGTAGATTTGACAACTATCAGTAACTCTCAATTGGAGAGGAGTGACACCCTTGATTATCTGTTTTCCAAGGAACAAAAACAAGCCTTGTTTGATCTGCTACAGAATCATGTTGGACATAATGCTCATAACTCACAACTGGCAACTGAAGTGCAAGCCCCTTCAGCAGGTATATACTGTATACTTTCTATGTCAAAGCTTCAATTGAAGCCCACCGATTGGATTATAGACTCTGGTGCCACTGCACACGTAGCTTGTTCATTAAAATATTTTAAAAATTTTATAAGAGTCAATCCAATCACATTTCAATTCCCAGATGGATCACGGATTATTACTACCATCTGTGGTACAATCTATTTTTCAAAAGAGTTTTCTTTAACAGATGTCTTATATGTCCCAAATTTTACCTTCAATATCATATCTGTCTCAAAGGCCACACATTCTGTTCCATGTCAATTTTTGTTTAACAATATAAAGTGTGAGATTTAGGATCAGAGGAGATTGGGGATGATTGGCACTGCTGAAGTGACTCTAGGGCTATATGTTTTGAAAACTCCAACACTTCATACACCACATATTCACATAAAGCAATTGTAGCACAAGCATCCATTCATGCACTCACAAATTCTACTGATATGACAGCTATTTGGCACAATAGGCTAGGACATATTTCACATGATAGAATAGAAAGTATGAAACAAGATTATAATTTCCTTAAGGCTGTTAAACCCATTGCTCCATGTGTACCATGTCACTTAGCAAAACAAAAGAGACTCTTAGTTCACAGAAGCAATTCAATTTCAAAAAATTGCTTTGATATAGTTCACATGGATATTTGGGGACCCTTGGCAACTCCATCTGTGGAAGGCCATCACTATTTTCTGTCAATTGTAGATGACAAAAGCAGATTTGTTTGGGCTTATTTCACGAAAACAAAATCAGTAGTTGCTACTTTGGATCCAAAGTTTGCAACATTCATTGAAATTCAGTTTCATAAAAAAATAAAATGTATTAGAACTGATAATGGAAATGAGTTTTTTTCTCAATTCTTTGTTTGACTCTAATGATATCATTCATTAAACCAGCTGTGTGGAGACACCACAACAGAATAGTATTGTAAAACGCAAGCATCAAGACATGTTGAATATGGCTAAAGCCTTTATCTTTCAAAGTAATTTACCTAAACAATACTGGACTTATGCTATAGCCAATGCAATTCATGTCTTGAACAGGGTGCCTAGTAAAGTACTACATAATAAAAGTCCTTTCCATATTCTTCATGAAAAATTGGCAGACATATCCTATTTTAAAACATTTGGTTGCTTAGCTTTTGCATCCACACTAGCTAATCACAGAACAAAATTACAGTCAAGAGCACGGAAATGCATCTTCTTAGGTTTCAGGCTACACACAAAAGGATTCCTTCTACTTGATTTTCAAATATCACAATTATTTCTATCAAAGGATGTTGTGTTTTATGAACATATTTTTCCCTTTTCACTTATTTCAACTACAACATCTCAACATGATTCTGCAGAATTAGTTCTTCCACACTATTTTGATACTCAACACATTTTTGATACACATGAGACTTCTTGTGATAATATTCCTAGTCTATCACCTTCACTCCCCATAACTTCACCTGCACATTCACTTAATTCATCTCCTAGATCTATAACAAGTCATGCATCCTCATCTTTAGACGCAAACCCTGCATCTTTTCCATCTTCATCTCAAAATTCCACACCTCACAATTCTACATCTCACATCTCTCCCACTTTAGCTACTCCTAGAAGATCTACTAGGGATAGAAAACCACCACCTCATCTAGCAGATTACCACTGCATGAATTTTGCATCTTTTTCTCAAAATGCAATCAATAGTTCCTCATCCTCTCTCAAGTATCCTATCTCAGATTTTATCTCATTTGACAAATTATCACCAACACATAGAGCCTTGTCCTTGGCTATTGATGCCAACAGTGAACCTACAAGTTATGAGCAAGCAATTCAACATGATTGCTGGAAACAGGCAATCAATGATGAACTTTTAGCCCTTAAATCCAATAATACTTGAGTGCTTACTACTCTTCCAAAAGGGAAGAAGGCTATGGGTTGTAAATGGGTTTTTAAAACCAAGCTTAAGGCAGATGGTATAATTGAAAGACATAAGGCTCGATTAGTGGCTAAAGGGTACACTCAAACTCCTGGTTTTGATTACTTTGACACCTTCAGCCTGGTGGTTAAGATGTCCACTTTTCGAGTCCTACTTGCTCTTGCAGCTCAAAAGGGATGGTTTCTTCACCAATTGGATGTCAATACTGCATTCTTACATGGTGATTTCCCTGAAACCGTTTATATGAAGCTTCCTCCAGGGCTTTCTGCTCTTCCCAATACTGTCTGCAAGTTGGAAAGATCTCTTTATGGCCTCAAGCAAGCCAGTCGTCAATGGAATCACAAGCTTTGTTCAGCGATTCGAGCTTCTGGCTATGTTCAATCCAAAGCTGATCATTCTTTATTCACTAAAGGCAATGCAGCTACCTATACTGCGATCATAGTCTATGTTGATGACTTGGTATTGGTTGGAAATGATATGGGAGAAATCCACCAAGTTAAAGCTTTGCTGGATGCTAGGTTCAAGATAAAGGACATTGGCCCTCTAAAGTTCTTTCTTGGATTTGAAATTGCTCGCAGCAAAGATGATATAATCCTATACCAGGGGAAGTATACTACAGATCTGTTACACGAGTTTGGCCTCATCAATGCTAAACCTGCTTCCACACCTATGGGATATACCTCTCATCTCTCTAAGTTTTCAGGGACTCCTTTTACTGATCTCACTCCCTACTGCCGGCTTATAGGGAGGTTGTTATACCTCACCAACACTCGTCCCGGCATTAGTTTTGCTGTTAATAAATTGAGCCAGTATCTAGATTGTGCAACGGATATTCATTTTAAGGCAGGACTTCACGTTCTGAGATATGTCAAGCAAGTTCCAACAAGAGGGATTCTCTTTTCAGCAACCTCAGATCTTGCTTTAATTGGATACTCCGATTTAGATTGGGCAACATATCCTAATTCTAGAATATCTGTGTCTGGCTTCTGCTTCTTCATTGGCTCTTCCATCGTTTCTTGGAAAAGCAGGAAGCAATACACCGTGGCTAGATCCTCAGCTGAGGTTGAATATCGAGCACTTGCTCTGGCCACCTGTGAAGGTCTCTGGTTAAGTTATATCTTGAAGGATTTGCAAGTACCCTTGAGCAAACCTATCACCTTGTTCGGTGATAACCAATTAGCAATACACATTGCCTCGAACGTTGTATTTCATGAGAGGACCAAACACATCGAGATAGATTGCAACACTGTCTGTGATTTTATCCAAGATGGTTCTCTAAAAATCCTTCTAGTTCCTTCAGCTGAACAAGTTGCAGATATTCTCACCAAAAGCCTCTCACAAGCTCCTTTCTCCAAGATCCAAAGCAAGCTTGGCATGTTCGATGCTCACACTCCAAGCTTGAGGGAGGCTTTTAGTTGATATTAGTAGCTGTCAATGACAGTTAGCCTAATTGTTAAGTTAGTTGTGGTAATTATAGCAAGTTAGTTAGTGTGACAGCTGTTAGAGGTTATATAGTTAGTTTTCTTCTTCTGCAAGTTTCTTTTCTTATAAGGCATATAAGTAGCAGTAGTTGTAACTAGATATTTTCAGATTCATCATTTTCTAAATGTGAGCATGAATACAATTTTCATTCTCCAAATTCTCTGTCTTCTCTACACTTTCTCTGCATTCCTTCTGTTCATTTATGCACAATAGCAGAATGCAGAAACTTCAAGCTCACATTTTCACATGGAAAAACAAGACAAATTCAACCTTAAGAACTACAAAAGAGCATAAAGATTTGAAGAACCTTCAGTTAGCCACATAGAAGAAGAGTTGATATGCATTAGAATTTGGGTATAGGGTTTATGCTTTGAAACAGGAATTTGTGGTTGGTTCTTGTTCATGTGTTTCAAAATTATTTATAACCACCAATTCTTTATTTGTTTACTATAATTTCTAAATATCATAAATAAAACTACATTAACTATCATAAATGATTTTGGAACATATATTAAATGTGTCCTAAAACCATAAACTTTTCTCCAGATTTTGGTAGGATATTTGTCAAGAATACCCAAAAAAAAAAAAATTGATACTATGTCATTTGTCTCCTATTCTTATTTCTTAGACAAAAACTTATTATATGGTATATACTCTTTCCATTCTTAATCAATTGTCACCTTTTATTACCTTACTATTATTTTATTATATTAAAAAAAAGTTTTGATAGTCAATATTAAAGAGAAATAGGAAGTCAATATTATTTTTCTTTCTTTTTTCTTTTTTCTTTTACCACTCACTATTTTCCTAATTACACTTATTGACTCCTTATTGATCCTCTAACGTTGATTCCGTAGCATTATTCAAAAAATGCAAATAGAGATAAACATACATAACATAAACATAAATACATCTAAATACATTTTTTATTTGGGCATACTAAAAAAAGACAAAGATGAGATGACAATTAATCAAACACAAAAAGCATGAATTAAGCCTCACAATAGTTTCTAAAACTGGTCATGTGCACTAAAATAGTCCTGGTTCCAACCGTACCAATTCCTTGTATATCAACTAGGATACACTTGTGCTAATCTCAGACACATAATTGGTGCAATTAGAATATTAAAGACTATTATAGTTCACATAGTCAATTTATTTCAAGAAAGCTAGGATTTAACTTATAGTAGAAGAAAGGGATTAATTAGCATCCATTCCAACCAACAGGAATCCTGAGATTGCAACGATAAGGAAGTGTGACAGCAAGAAGAGGGTTAATTCCAAGAAGAGGTAGCTGTATGGAGTTCTTGTAAGAGCAAAGGCAAACCAAGTCAGCAGTTTGAACGGAGTTGCAGCAATCAGAAGTTGGGTTAACTGGGTTTGTGGTTCTCACTGATGGGTAACAAGCCGTTAACCCTTCCTCTTTCATGTTACACATGGTGAACCCATTCGAACCTCGAAACTCATATGCCATCACCATCACCATCACTGCTACCATTACTGGAACCCACTTCTTGCTGTCCATGAATGCAAGGTTTTTTGATGATGATGACTCAATAAGAAGTAATTAGTTGTAACTGTTAATTGAATGTATGTATATGTGAAGATGAAAGTATGAAACTTAAATAAGGGATTCCATGGTGTTTATAAAGAAGGGATGGCATTAAAAAATTATTGTTGTTAATTATTTTATGGTCACTATCTAAAGTTACATTATACTTACTAGATTAGAAGAGTCTTTTTGAAAAAATAATAACCGAGGAGTTATTGTTCATATTTTATTCCCTAATCTTATATTCGCACCGCAATTTAGTCGTTACATTTTAATTTATTCATTTTGGTTCCCCAACATCATTTGGAATCTCACGATATTTGATTTTATTTTTCTATCACAAAATTATTAACGACATGTTGAGATAGACTAACGGTTGTTAGGAAGGACTTTCCAACAGATTTACTGTCACTGCCCATCATGAATTTGGTAAATGGCTTTTCAATAGAGGGGGAAGAAATAAAGAAGAAAGATTTCAAGTGATATTATAATTAGAGTTTTAAAGATTTTGTAGAATTAAATTGAGATAAAAAGTTTCGATCGTCACATCAGATAGTCGTTATGAGATCTATCATGACGGTCATTAATCCATCTGAACACATTGTTAACGGTAAGTCATGAGTACTAAATTAGGAGATCAAATTGAATAATAAAAATTTTAGAGATTAAAGTAAGGCTAAGGTTAAGTTTAAGGATTATTATGAATATTAACTCAATAATTGAGATATAGATATTTCAAATAATTTCATCAAATCTATATATCAAAGTACTTAACAGTTCTTAGTTATACTTTTTTATATGATTAATTATTCTATCAATCTTCACATAAATAGCTAACAAAATTATTTAATTTTCTGAACAAAAGTATTTTAAATTAAATTAAAGGATAACTATTCTTTTAATCACTAAGATTTGGAGTTAAAATCAAAATAATCACAAATCTTTTTTTATCGTCAAAATAGTCCTAAAGATATCATTTATGTTTAAAATCATCCTTTTAGACAAAATTACCCATCACCACAGTATTTTCTTGTACCACATAATTTGTTTTAATATTTTTTAAAATTATACTTTGACCCCTATAAATATACATATTTATAATGTTACCTTTCTTTTTTTCTTCCAACACCACTACTTTTTCTCAATTTTACCCTTCAAATATTGTACAACCATCGTCCCTGTCATTGAACAAATATAATTCATGGGCAGGCTACCATGGATTACAAGTATAGTTGACATTTAAACATTTATTATGACATTTTTTCAAAATATGTGGTAGGGTCCCATGAATCATGTTATTTTTTGTTGTTTTTTCATAATCCATAATAGGGTCCCACGGATTATGTATTTTTTGTGTTTGTTTATAATCTATGGTAGAATATCACAGATTATGTGTAAATTATAAAACATTTGACCCTGTCACGAATTACAGATAATGAATTTATGACAAAATGATGATACTTTTTAATAAGGTGAATTGCCCATCTTTTAATTTAAAAAATAAATAAATAATTTATTAAAATGTAAAGAATGTGATTTAATTTTAATAAGAGTATAAGACAGCCATAATAGCTACCATAGTGTAGAATACAATATATATAATTTTCCAATATATATTAGGAAAACCAAATTAGATCACTTGTTGAGAATGTAGAAAATAAATTATACATTTAATGTCATTAAATTTGGCTATTTTACTCAAGTACCTTTGTTTTGGAATCTTAAATATCTTTGTTTTCAAACAATTGATACAACTGTTCTCGTTTGACAAAGGATTTAGCGTTTTACAACAAAGAGGCGTCTTTCGCAAAGTCATTTCCCCCTGAATGCGCTTTTGCTAATGGCGTCATCTCATAGGGAGGCGCTAGCCACTTCCACGTCTCCACGTAGATTTCGCTAAACGCAAAGGCGCCTCTGAATCAGCAAGTAAAAAAAAAAACAGCTGCCACCGTGGCCGAACGGGAGCAGCTGCATCAATTGTTTGAAAACAAGGATATTTGTGGAATAAGTTTCCAATTGTTGTGGTTCAAGTGTGAGGGGTTAGTCCCACATCTTTGAGAGCAGTGATGAGTTTATAAGATGAGAGACTCATTTACTTGACACCTTAAGGTTTTGAGTTAGATGTGGTGTCTTCTCATTTTGTGTTCTCTCACTTGGTTCCTCCCTAAAGTCTCTCTCCTGACGGTTTTGCTCCCCACGGTGGCCCAACAAGTGGTATCAGAGCCGATGGTTGATCGGCCTGGTTTTAAGGAGTATTTATGAGAAGCATCGAAAGTCTTCTCGACAAGGTGATTCGAGCGGCGAGTCCCGCGATTTGTACGGTGGTGTGATGGACAAATACTTGAAATATGGTGAAGTAGAGGGAAGTTGTACTCGATATGGAGACTCACACTTGAGGGTAATTGAGTAAAATAGCCCATTAAACCTTAAATACTTTTTGAAAAAAAATTCCTGACGAGCACTCTTAAATCCTAATTGAATTTCATAATCACATTAAACAGCGGATGACTTTTCGTGTTCTTGAGAAAACAGTGTTTGATTGCATTTTTGTTTATTATTATTATTTGTCTATTTCTTGTGGTTCTATTTTATTATTATTATTATTATTATTATTAACAATAGAAGCCGTTACAGCTGTATTGTTTTTGCTTTAATAATATCCAGTGAAATATAAGTTATATAACTCATCAATCGTCTTAAACAACAAAACACATTTTTATTTAGAATCTGAACATATGTATACATTGACCCATGCATATAATATTTTAGAGAAGTAAGTTCTGTAATCGTCCCAACATTTAGAGGAAGTTTCATTTTCTTTTTTTTTTTTTTTGAAATTCAAATTATTGTAAAGGTTAAATTAATCCATAGGTCTCTTGTAGTTTCATGAAATTTTCAATTAGGTTCCTATACTTTTTTTCCTTTCAATTAGGTCCCTATATTGTTTAAAATTTTGTAATTAAGTCCCTGTCATGACGAAAACTTTAGAATTAACGAAAGATTTTATATCTAAATTGAAGATATTATAAAAACTAATGACTAATTCGCTAAATATGACATTTTTCTATATTTTTAAAATAATAAAATAAATATTTCCTCTCTTTTTTAATATGTTTTAAGCTTCCTAAACATATACGACTTTGATTCATGAAAATTGAGAATATTTTCAAGAAATATTGATGAAAAATGTAAATAAAAAATATATGTAGATGAATATAAGCCTTACATAAAGTACAAGGTACGAGAATAATAAAAAAAATTATATTTTATAAATATTTTCTTTCACACTTATTGTTACTAAAGACCTAATTAAAAATTTGGTGAAAATATAGGGAGTTCCGTGAGTTGCCTTTTGGCTTGGTATGATGGATATGGCTTTGGTTTCAATTTTTTCCCCTTTAGTTTGTTACTCGTCGTCACACTACTCTACTTAGGTGTTGAGCTTTTTTAGCCCAAAAAAAAAAATTGTAATGTTAGAAAATATAGAAGAATGTTAAACGCATAAGTCTTTTTCTCAATCCAATCTAATTAGAGTGCGTTACACACATTTGGTAAAGAGAAGGGCTAATTATTAAATTAGTCTTCGAAAGATGGTCAATAGTCATATTTATCTTTAAAAGATTTTATTAATTAAATTAGTTCCTAAACGATTTAAAAATTAATCATATTCGTTCTTTTGTCACCCCATTAATAATTTTTGTTAATAATTGTTCACATAAAACCTTAAATGACATATCGGCGCCTTAAAAAAAACGTTGTGTTGATTCATAAGAGTTGTTTCGGTAAAAACAACGTCGTTTTATATTAGAACCGATAAATGTAAAGTTGAATATTTATTCTTATTATTTGCGTAAAAGGACGTTGTTTTTGCCCAAACAACTTTTATAATCAAGACGACATTGTTTTTAGAATGTTATTAATATTTCATGTGACAATTGTTAACAAAATTTGTTAATAAAGTGATAGAAGGACAATATGATTAAATTTTAAATTTTTTAGGGATTAATTTGATTAATAAAATCTTTCAGGAACGAATTTGACTATTGACTCATCTTTCAGTGACTAATTTGACCATTAACCCGTAAAAAGAATGATTTTGGCTGAGGTCGCATCCATTTTATTAGACTTGATTGAAAAGATAAAGAACGAATAAATAACCCGATTTCTAATAATTACTCCCAAGGAATTATGATATTCTTGATTAAAAAAAACACATTCTTTTCAACCCCTATTTTTTTATTTGTAAGATTTTTTTATTTTTTATTTCGTGAGATTTTTAGCCCTTCATGATATAATAAAATAGAAATCGAAAAGTCTCACGAATAAAAAAACAAAGACAAGAAATGATGTGTTTTTTCTGAGAGGTTTCGTTGTCTTTTTATGTAATTTTCAGATCATGTTTTAATATTTTGATTAATTTTGATAATTGATTTGTACAATTAAAACCTGATATGTAATCAATGCTATCATTATGTGAGAGATATACTTTTAAATATGGTAATTGTTCTTACCAGAAAATATTTAAATGTCTTTATAGTAAAATTTTCCTTATATATATAAGAGAAACCTTAGGGAACCCTCGTTTAACGAGCCAATTGGGAGCCACTAACATAATTTAGTGGCATTCCACCGTCTCCCTTCACATCCTTCCTTTCCCGAGAATCAGGCTGGATCTATTTGCTGCTTCTTCATCTCTCATGGATCCCTCACCACCACCTGACTTATCTTTTTTCATTCTTCCACTAATACCGTCACCATGCAAACCAAAACTCTAATATTATTTCTTTCTTTAATTTCTTCCTCCCACTCCAATGTCACCACCACACCACCATCGCCCAGCCACCGCGCCACCACCGCTAAGCCGCCGCGTCTTTTTCTTCTATCTTCTTCGTACGTCCACGGGAGGAGTCAGATCTCAATCACCGCTGTCGCTTCGTTGCAACTAGAAAAGATATAATCTTGAGTCAAATTGATACTTCTACTAATCGAATGATGAGATTACATCTTTAAATATTACATGTCACAAAAATAATTACATAATATGTTATGTATCAATCTATTATTTTGTAACATAAGTCATCTAATTAATAAAATGGCTAATTTAATTATGAATTGTATCTTTTAAAAATTAACTAGTGTATTTTCCCATGCCTTGCACGGAAAATTTAATTTAATTTAAATTAAAAATATCATTTAATATTATTAGTTATATATAAAATAATTAAAATAGTATATAACTTGTGAGTTAAGGCAAGTATCTTTTGTATTTTTTTCGTTTATAAAAATATATTCGTCGTTGTTCTGTATACTTTTATCACCAACAATGCTATAGAACTAATCTTAGAATTGAGATTAGGTGCACCTAATTCAAACCCAAAAGCTAGCTCATGGAGTGAGGAATGCCTCACATTTATATACACTCAAGAGTTCTTATCCATCGTAGATGTGAGACTTGTAATACACCCCCGTCACGCCTACGGATGATCGTCTAGAGCATGAACATGAATTGATGGGTGGCCCAATAACATGGGATCAAAAAAGCTCTGATACCATCTTAGAATTGAGACTAGGTGAACCTAACTCAACTCCAAAAGCTAGCTCATGGGGTGAAGGATGCCTCTCATTTATATAAACTCAAGAGTTCTTATCCATCGTAGATGTGAGACTTATAATAACTAACATTAGAAAGTCTTTAGGGAGTCAACAATTAAATTATCATTTAAAATTTTAAAAAAAAATTATCATCCAAAATTTTAAAAAAGTATCATCCAAACACAATAAAAATGATTACCAACGTAATATATGAATTATCATATGCAACTCATCTATCATCACGATCAAGTGCATTGGCTCCCAAATATATTGGTTCCCAAAACTTTCTCTTTTATCACATATCTCTGTTTAGAGTAATGCTAGGGAACCAACGTTAGGGAGCCCATAGGGAGCCCATGAGTATAATTAGGGAAATATTTGGTGGTAAAAGAGAAAAGAGAAAAGAAGGAAAATTGATATTGGCTCCCTACGGGCTCCCTAACGTTGGCTCCCAAGACTTTCTCCTCTATTTAATATCCTGTCAAAATAGGACGAACCTATCGAGTAAGATCCGTTTACCCGTCTAAAACAGACGGACTTTTCCAAAAAGGATAACTACTCTTTTAGTCATTAAGGTTTTAAGCCAAAATCATATTGATCCTAAACCTTTTTTTTTACAAAATGATTCTTAAGTGTTATTTAAAATTATCCACCTCCACCTCCGCCTCCACCCATGTCCAGCATTGGTGTCATCCTATTCTACCCACGTCAAGCAGCAACGTTTCCCGCCAGTCTGCCTCTAGGCTCCAGTCAACTATGCATCCGCCTCCAGCCATTGTTATTCTTCCTCTTCTTCTCTTCATATTTGCTATTTTACTTTTATTTTGAATCTGTAAATTTTGAAATCAGATATTCATCTATACTTGTTAAACATGAATCTGTATGATTTATATTTTAAATCTTGTAGATTTATTATGTAAAAAATTCCAAATTTATTTGTTAGATTTAATATTTGATATATTTGATTTGATTTGAATATGTTTATATCACAGATCTTTGATTGAGGAATTTTTTCTTTTGTTTTTTCAGAAATTTTAATTTTCGTTTTATTTTTTATTTTATTTTGAGATATTAATTTATGTGAGATTTTTTTTGAGGAGTTATTGATTATATTGCTTATTGTTATTTTTAAACTTTTCCTGTAATTTGGTTGTTGTCATTGTGATTGTTTATTGATTGATTCTTTATTTAAACTCTTTCATTCCTTAGTTTTGGAACTTTTTGTGAGATTTAATCTTATCAAAGGAGAAAATAATTGTTTTGATGAGTTGTGTTTCTGGAAAAGATCTCCTTCCCAAATTATATATATTGAAAATTAATTTATAACAAATAATACTTAATAAAACAATAACATACAAAGGGCAAAATCGTCAAAAAGACAATCTTAAATAAAAATAAAACATTGAAGATTATTTTGACAAAAAAATATTTGGAACCAATTTATTTTTAGCCGCGAACCTTAATGACCAAAAGAGTATTTATCCATTTCCAACACAATTAGGCCTGTTAATAGAGATGGCGATGAGACAGATCGAGGTGGTAATTAAGTACTCATACTTGTCATGAACATTTATGTCCAGCCCCATTATATTAGTCATATTATCCACAAGTATCTAAATTTTTACTCCACACCCAAATTCACATATGTATATACTTACCTATATCAAAACCCACGGGTATATCCATGAAAATAAATAAATTAAAATAAAATAATTAATAATATTCATAATATAATTAATTAAGATTGAGAAATGAAGAAAGTTAATTATAACATTTAAAATCTTTAAATTACTAAAATAATCATTATATTATACATAAATTTTTAAAAAAAAATGAAATGAAATTACATTTATTAACATTTGGGGAGGGGCAGGGCCGTAATGGGGCGGGTCAACCATTACTCATACTCGTCTCATACCTGAATCGAACTAAAGATGTATTACCCAAACACATCCAACCGTTAAAAAGACCCGTTCCATTTAAGGCAGGGCATGTCGAGTCGGTCGAGCATGCCAATCATCCCTACCAGTTAAAAATGCAGGCTAAATGGACCGAGCCTAATTAATCAATGAAAATGACGTGTTATGCTGGCCCGTTTATTTTTTAAATTTTTCAAAAAATAATCAATACTATTTTCTAAATTTTTTTAATTCGACTCGAAAACTCAATTTACCCACTAACGACGAAAGAGTTCTATTTTTTCAAAGGTTTTTTCTAAGAAAAATGTCACCTTTTATCATTTTTTTATTTTTTGAGTTAAAAATTGAACTTTTTAAATAGCTTTTAAAAATATTTAATTAATTAATTAAATGGGCCAAACCATCCAATTAACTGGGCTGGCTATAAATAGGTCGTGCTGAAAAAATTTGGATTGTAAACAAAGTGAACTTAAACAAACCAACTCCGCGTTTAAGCAGACTGGCTTAAATATGTTTTATAGCCTGACTTTTAATTATCCCGATGAAAAAGATGGATACTCGATGATATCCACATATCTTACATTTCAAAAATAAAAAAATAACATAATCCAATATATTTCAACAAAGTTTAAACAATTATACAATTTAAATGTAATTTAATAGAATCTAATGTACAAATTAAATATATACATATGTTAAATGGAAATAAAACAAAAATAATTTACAATATAATAGAACAACATAATTCTTAATAAATTTACATTTATGAAAATTTAGCGAGTTCTCATACGATAAAAAAATAAATGAATTGATTATCCGAAGATGTATAAATGCATTATGTTCTTAGAGCCGTCAAAATACGCCGAAACCAATCCAAAAAATCATTAATGGGGGACATTTTCCAAAAAATATTCAGCCTAGTTAAAAACGCGGGTTAAATGGATGGGTTCGATTAACCCGAGAAAAGTGTATGGTTAAATAGAACATCTCACGGGCTAAATTTGCTAGCCCAATTAATATTTTTTGAATCTTTTCAAAAAAGAGTTTAAAATAGTAGAGTCTAAAATTTAATTATATTTGAATTTATTTTTCTAAAAGTCATTTTTATCCAAATTTTTTTTAGCGTCTAAAATTTGAGTTCAATTTTTTCGAAAATAAATAAAAAACAAGTTAACCCGTCTAATCCTTCGAGTTGGCTATAAAGAATTCAGGTTGACAAATTATATCCAGTGAATAAAGTGGACTTAAGCTGAAGGCCTAAATTAAATGAACCAACGAACCTGCTTGATTGACAGTTTTAATTATGTAATTTAAATTAAATGATTACACGACATGTTATTATTAGCATATTCCTGTAAAAAAACATATAAATAGTTTTTAAAAAATAAAATAACTAAACACATTATTTTAAATTAATATTAATAATAATATTAATGACCCAAAATATTAAAATTGTATTTATAGTTTAATTGAAGTATTGTATTACTGGAATAAAGTGTTGCAAGATTTGATATTGATCAATTTATTAATGATATTGATCAATTTAATGCACAACATTTATATTATTTTTTCAATTGATTTCATTGAATTAATTAAGAAATATAAATCGGGAAACACTCTCAGAAGAGTATCATGTCAGCGCTCCATCATTAAGTACAAAAACCCGATTTTAATATTATGTAATAGATATAATAGATAATAGATATGATAAAAAAAATTTCAAGAGAGTAATTTAAATAACGCAATATCCAGTAACCCATTTAAATATTAATTTATACAAAATAGCAAGAGTTACACAACCAAAAAAATAGTGTAAATATAAATCTCATCCTTAATTGGTTTAGGATCACTTACTCCCATAAGTGACATCATTATATTTTCCTTTTGAATTCACTTATTCTTATAAAATCTAGACAACTCTGATCTCTCAATTAATTTCACTTATACATACCATCATTCGGGATAAATTGAAAGCTAAATCGAAGCAAATTACTATAACTTTTAGTCTTCTAATATACACCAAGTTGAGTAATGATATTTGAATAAATGTTTTTACAAACAAAGTGCCTAACCAGCCAAAATATATGTATTGTTATATTACATGTGCAGTTATTTTACCCAATTAAGTCCAATCAAGCATTCTCAACTTATTCTTATTGAAAAGAGCGTGCATACATGCATTGCTATCTACGTTGTTCTTCTTCTTCTCATAACAATTTATTCTTAATTTACTTGTTGAAAATTCAAAATTATCCTGTTTAGTAAAAACGAACCACAGCATTAGAGAGCTTGATGAATTCTTAACATTCTATTCTCAATTTGAACCGCATTCTATGCTCATCAACATCATAACAAAATTGTAATAGGGAAA
>JASCZI010241852.1:52937-64871 GCA_036250425.1 Stylosanthes scabra | reverse complement strand
GTGGCTTCCTCCATCACTGATTAGAGTTCTAGGAACTCCGAATCTGCTGAAAATGTTCTTCTTGAGGAACTTGATCACCACTTTTGAATCATTGGTGGGTAATGCATCTGCTTCCACTCATTTAGAGACATAATCCACTGCCACTAGGATATAGTTGTTCGAATAAGAGGGTGGAAAAGGTCCCATGAAGTCAATCCCCCATACATCAAACAATTCAACTTCAAGAATAAAATTCTGTGGCATCTCTTGTCTCATTGTTACTGTGCTTGTTCATTGGCATCTATCACACTCTTTAACAAATTGAAATGCATCCTTGAAGAGTGTAGGCCAATAGAAACCACTTTGAAGGACCTTTGTGGCTGTCCTATTACCATTGAAGTGGCCTCCATAATCTGAACCATGGCAATGCCACATGACACTTTTCTGCTCCTCTTCCAGAACACACCTTCTAAGAAGTCCATCTACACATCTCTTCAATAAGTATGGGTCATCCCACACAAAGTGATTAGCATCATGCAACAGTTTTCTTCTTTGATGCTTATTGAAGTCCTTTGGGATCACTTTCATTGCTTTGAAGTTAACAATATCTGCAAACCATGGCAGTAGTTGTACTTGAAACAATTGTTCATCCAGGAACTCTTCTTTGATTGGTAGAGCAAGGGTTGATGGTGTGTCATTTTCGAGTCTTAAGAGATGGTCTGCCACCGGATTTTCAACACCTTTTCTGTCCTTGATCTCTATATCAAACTCTTGAAGAAGAAGAACCCATCTTATGAGCCTTAGCTTTGAATCCTGCTTAGAAAGAAGATACTTAAGAGTAGAGTGATCAGTGTAGACTATTACTTTTGAACCAACAAGATAAGATCTGAATTTATCAAAAGCATACACAATAGCAAGTAATTCTTTTTCAGTAGTGGTGTAGTGCTTCTGTGCATTATTCAGTTTACTAGCATAATAGATGACATGCAACAACTTATCTTTCTTTTGTCCTAAAACAGCACCTATTGCATAGTCATTTGCATCACATATTAACTCAAAAGGTAGAGACCAATCAGGTAGAGCAATAATAGGAGCAGTTACAAGTTTGGTTTTCAAAGTTTTAAAGGCCTCCATGCATTCATCATTGAAATCAAAAGGATTTGCAACCACCAAAAGGTTGCTCAAAGGTTTTGCAATTTTCGAAAAATCCTTTATAAATCTCCTATAAAATCCAGCATGGCCAAGAAAACTCCTTATTGCTTTCACATTGACTGGTGGGGGTAATTTTTCAATCACCTCTACCTTGGCTTTATCAACCTCTATGCCTCTACTAGAAGCTTTGTGACCAAGAACAATACCTTCAGTAACCATAAAATGGCATTTCTCCCAATTCAAAACAAGGTTTGTTTCTTGACACCTCTTTAAGACTAAGGCTAGATGATGCAAACATGGATCAAATGAATCCTCAAAAACAGAAAAATCATCCATGAAAATTTCAATGAACTTTTCAACCATATCAGAGAAAATAGAAAGCATGCATCGTTGGAAAGTAGTAGGTGCATTACATAAACCAAAAGGCCTTCTACGATAAGCAGAAACACCAAACGGACATGTAAATGCTGTTTTCTCTTGATCAACCGGATCAACCGCAATTTGGTTATATCCGGAATAACCATCAAGAAAACAGTAAAAAGCATGCCCGGCTAACCTCTCAAGCATTTGATCAATGAAGGGCAGTGGAAAGTGATCCTTTCGTGTTGCTTGATTGAGCTTTCTGTAGTCAATGCACATTCTCCATCCGGTGACTATTCTTGTGGGGATCACATTCTTGTCATTGTGGATTACTGTGATTCCTCCCTTCTTTGGAACGACTTGGACAAGACTTACCCAAGTGCCATCCAAGATTGGATAAATTATCCCGGCATCCCATAACTTCATGACTTCCTTGTAAACCACTTCTTTCATTGTTGGATTCAATCTTCTTTGTGCTTGTACCACTGGTTTTGAATCATCTTCTAGCAGAATTTTGTGCATGCACATGGTTGGACTGATACCCTTTAAATCACTAATCTTCCATCCTAGTGCAGTTTTGTGTTCTCTTAACACCTTGAGTAACCCATCTTCTTCTTTACTTGCTAGTGCAGAATTTATGATGACCGAAAGAGTTTCTTCATCATCAAGAAAAGCATATTTAAGAGAAGAAGGAAGTGGCTTGAGTTCCAACTTTGATCGCTTGTCTTCAACAATCTTTTCTGGTTTTATTGGGTGAGAATTTTATGCAACTTTTTCTTCTTTTTTTGCATCTTCCTCTTCTTTTTCTGCACCTTGTTCGAGTTCCTCCATGAGTGAGAGGTCCTCAATATTGATGGAAATTTCTTCCTCAAATACTTCTTGAATTGTAGAGTCAATAATATCAACTCTCATATAATTTTCTGCATCATTTTCTTGAGGGTATTGCATGGCTTTGAAGACATTGAAGATCACTTGTTCATCATGCACCCTTAGAGTTAGCTCTCCCGCTTCAACATCAATTAATGCTTGGCCAGTTGCAAGGAATGGTCTACCCAAGATTAAAGAGGAAACATCATCATCTTCCATGTCTAAGATAACAAAATCTGCAAGGAGAATGAATTTCCCCATTTTCACAAGCAAATTTTCGACTACACCATGGGGAAGCTTGATGGATTTATCTGCAAGTTGAATTGACATTCTTGTTGGTTTCACTTCTTCAATCTGTAGCTTCTTCATCATGGAAGATGGCATCAAGTTAATACTTGCTCCTAGATCACAAAGAGCTTTACCAATGGTAAGATCACCAATGGTGCAAGGAATTTGGAAGCTCCCCGAATCTTTCAACTTTCGAAGAAGTTTCTGAATTACTGTTCTACAATCTTCAGTTAATGCCACCGTTTCTTGCTCATAGAATGCTCTTTTTTCTTGAGAGGAGTTACTTCATGAATTTTTCATAGAGAGGCATTTATTCTAGAGCTTCAGCAAATGGAATGTTGATTTGCAGCTTCTTAAACATCTTTAGAAACTTAAAGAATTGTTTATCTTTATTTTCAGCCTTCAACCTTTGAGGATAAGTGTGCAACGTTCCCGCACGGGACGACGCAACCCGTAGGCGTCCGAGTGGTTAGAGGATATTCGTCACATTTGAAGAGATTATATTAAAAAAATCGGAGTCGCCACCAACTAATTTTCCCATAAAAATGGAATGGCTAATTGGATGCCAAAATGAGAAAGGTCTCCAATACCAGAGTTTAGGTTCGAGGGTTGATTACGAATAGGGAAAGTATTATTAGCACCCTATATCGTCCGTTCTTTGAACGGTTACCATTTAATTCATTATTATTTGTTAATTTAATTTTATTGGTCTTTTATGAAAATATATGTTCTTTATCATTTTAATAACTAAATCACGTCAACGCACTTGACGAGAATTTATATGCTAATTTATTGACTATTGTTATGAAAACAATATTTATTTACTTTATATTTTTTATATGAAATCAAATTTAACCATCGCTCATGATTGAATTTGATACGAAAATCTTAAGAGTATTAGAAAGAAGTAATTTAATTTTCTTTTTTATATTTTGATAATTTACTAGATAATTCTCGTCAGCGCACTTGGTGAGAATTAATATACTAATTTTTTATTATTTTTATGAAAATAATATTTTTTATATTTTGTTATGAAATCAAATTTTTAATCATCGTTTATGATTAAACTTGATATAAAACCCTTAGGAATATTAGAAAGAAATAATTTAATCAATACACCGATTTTCTTCTAATTCCCATCATTGGATAAGTTTTGAAAATTAAAAAAATTATATTATAAAATCATTAAAATTAAGATGATATAGGTTATGAATACTTATTGAATAATATGAGATGTCAGAGTTTGCTATTCTAAATTTCTTTAAAAAAAAAATAATTTTCGAATTAATATCATTATATAAGAAAAACAATCAATTTATTCGTATAAAAGCCTTAATAGCGTAATGGTAGTAAGAAGATTTTTCTTTTTTAAGGTGTTGTGTTCGATCCATGGTTTATGCAAATTTTATTTTTTATTTAAATAATGATAACATTTGAATAAGAAATAAACAAAAGAAATTAATTAATAAATAAATAATAAACAAATGAAACTAAACTAAAAGAAGGGTAAAACCAAAAAGAGACATAAGTCTCGTAGCTGGCATGATGAATTGATAGCAAAAAAAACAAAAAAAATGAAAAGTTGAGTTGGTGATCATGTCGGAAAAAAAAATCATTATGTTTGAAAAGAAAAATATTATTTACAGATATAATTATAAACATGGAAGGACATAATTTAGTTCCGCTTCTTCCATTTTCATTTCACAAGTTTTTTTTGTTTGACTCTTTCTTCACAAACTTTAAACTCCATATATACACAGCATATCTTTATCAGAAACACAAGCATAATTCTAAAGGTTGTGGACGCCTCAAGCTTTTAGAGATACACTTCAATAATGATTTGAGTAAGTTTCTATGTTTGTTTATTCAATTTTATTTTGAAATATTCTGGATTGATAAATAAAATGCATATACGAGTATATGATATTTAACACAGAAAAATTTAGTGATATATATCTGAAATGGAATGGCTATGTAGACCTTTTTTCTTTTTTTATTTTGTGATTTTCTCCCTTTTGTGATAATTTACTGATTCTTTCTCTTGTTGTTCTCCTGCTATGATTCCTCTCCTTAGTTATTTTTCTGTGGTATTTATAGACAAAAGGACTCCTCCATCAACACAACTTTCAGCAAGAATTTCAACAGTCCACACATGGCTTGGTAGAATTTTTCAATGACAGCCTGTGTATGAGCTAAGTTAATGTCGTTCTTCAATATCTTCATGCTGTTCATTTCCTTAGAGTGAAATTTGCATCCTTTTTTTCAAAATCTGCCTGCTGCAAGTGTCTTCAAAGCAAAGATCCAGTTTTCACCTTTGATTTTGTCTCAGCACTAATTTTCCCCAGTGACAGCTCACTTGATGGAAGTATTCAAGATCGGTGTGCTGAAAAATCTTCTACAGAAGGATACTGTCTTTTAAACCTGCTTCCAATCTCATATTTTTTTATTTTCGTTTTTTTTATTTTTCTCTTTTTTTGTATTATTGATGTAAAAAAATGCTGAAATGTAATATATAATTTTTATATTTTTTTATTTTTATGCTTTTAATAATAATAATAATAATAAAAATGAAGGACAAATTTAGGTATCAACAGCTGCCCCCCTTTAGAAAATAAAAGGCAAAGGAGTTGATCTAAATTTGTCTTCGAAAAACATTGATTATAAAAAAATAGGTACCGTTCTAGTGCGGCTGACCTATGAAAGAGAAAAAAGAGATACAAAGAGTGACTGAAAATTGTTTAAAATAAGATAAAATGGGTATTAATTCGGCACAATTGCCCCATTTTTGAAGGAAAATGAATAATTAGATAATGAAATGCAATGGGTATCGACATGATGCGACTGCCCCATGAGTTGAAAATGAAATACAATGGATACTGTTCGATACAGTTTCCCTAAGCTGGACTTTTTCAAGCTCGAAAATTCACACATGTAAAAAATTACTAGAAAGGAAAAAAAATAATTTTTTATTTTTTATTTATTTATTTCACCTATTTAAGGGCCAATTAGGTGATGAAACCCTAATTGGCCGACACACCCACACACATAGGCAGAAGAGAGAGAGAGAGAGAGCGAGAGAGAGAGAGAAGAGGGAGCGGCGAAGGTAGAGAAGAAGAAGTGGTGGTGGTGGAAGAAGAAGAAGAAGAAAGGTACCGACGCAAAGGGAGCGGCGAACCAGGGGCGACAATCGACGGTCGAAAATCGGCAAATCGGAGAGGATGCGTCGCCAATTTTGGAAGCGGAAGCAAGTACCGGTAGCCGAAGATCCACCAGAGGATGGTTCGTCGGTTATAAGGTCGTCGGAAAATAATTCCGTTCACCCTTTGGATAATCGTGGTTCGGTTAGCAACGAATCCCGATCAATGAACAGTGAAATTCAGCCGGTGAACAGTGAAATCCGACCTGTGAACAGTGAAATCCGATTAGTAAACAGTGAAATCCGACCGGCTATTCCTGGTGGTCCGGGAACGGATGAATACTATTACAAATAGAAACATGATGTATTGTGTGTATTCTTTTTGTTCTTTGTAATATTCATCCTTATGCATATTATTGTAATTATTAATTTCTAAATGAATATTTAAGAGAATAAAATGCTTATGAAATGATTGAAATGTTTAGGATTTGAACATTTTATTCAATTAAATAAATCATGTATTGTACTTTTATTTGAAATAAAAAAATATATTTTTTAATTTTTTAATTTTTATTAAACTACTACTAATAAACTTAAAATAAAAAGGAAGGAAAGATATTACCATGGTGGGCTGTCTCCCACTAAGCACTTCTATTTAACGTCCTTAAGTTAGACGATTGAGGTCCTTGTTAAGGCGGTTTGTGCTTGAATTGACCTTGGAACCTCCACCAATGCTTATGAAAGCAAGACTTTCCACGAGTTATTAAAAAATGACTCGCAATGGGTGCCGATTCGATTCGATTACCCCATGATGCGACCAAATGCAATGGGAATCGTTTTGAAACGACTGTCCCAAAGAAAATAAAAAAAAAGAGTAGAAATGGGTACCGTTTGATATAGCTGACCCAAAGATATGAAAAATAAATTACAATAGGAATCGGTTCGGTTCGATTGTCCCATAAAACTGTTGATGAAAAATTACAATGGGTACTGGTTCGGCTCAGTTACCCCATAACACTGTTGATGAAAAAAAAACAATGGGTACTAGTTCAGCCCAGTTGCCCCATTTAAGAAAAGTCACTGGGTACCAAGTGATATGGTTAACCCAACATAAAGACGATGAGTGCTAGACGGTTTAGCTGCCCCATGAAATTTTTAAAAAAAAAGATGAAATGGGTACCAAGTGATATGGTTGTCCCATTGAAAAGACATTGGGTACCAAGCGATATGGTTGCCCCAAGACAAACGCGATGGGTGCTAAATGGTTTAGCTGTCCCATTATAAATTTGAAAAGATGAGATGGGTATCACATGGATATGGTTAGCCCATGATTTTACCATATATGCAACGAGTATCGTTCTGATGTGATTGCCTCGTGCTATGAATCATAGTGATGGGTATCGTTTTGATGCGATTGCCCCAACAAAGACAGATAAAATGGAAAACAATGGGTACAGCGAGTATGACAGTGCCCATAGGAATATAAATGAGTACCAACTGAACATGACTTTCTCATGACGAATATGAGAGTAAGATGGGTATCATTTGAATACGATTGTCCCATGAAACAAAAGTGTTTGTGATAAGTGCCTAATAGAATAAGTTACTCTAATAAGCTACTCAAAGAAGATAATGAATATGATTGCCCTGTAGGCAAAAGTTTTACGAATGAATTACTTGACGTGAATGATGATGTTGAAAAATAAATGAACATAACCTTTTTGTTTAAATTACATGTTAGATGTGATGCATGAATGCATGATTGTTGATTTTTTTGTTTTTTGCTGCTTTTTTTGTTTTGTTTTTTTTTTTTGCTTTTTTAACATCCTTATTCTCATTGATCGCATTAAAAGAAGAACAAACACATGACACCTTCGTTCTTTTCTTGCATCTTGTCTTCTGGTATGATAAGAGAAACATGTGACCTTCACTAGCTATCCTTTGATAAAGATCAGAATTCTTTTTGACATTGAGTGTTTATCCATTATTTTTGCAAAACTAGCATATGTTGCATATTTCAGTATTAAAATAAAAATGCACATTGAAGTTGGCAGATGTGGTGTAAATGGAATACATAGAAGTTGGCTGATGTGGTGTAAATGGAATAACATATACGAATGGATCATGGTGATATAGGTAAAAGAGAATGAATACTTCATTGAAACAAACTTTTTCAGAATGACAAAACCAGAAATCCATTTCAAATTCGAATCATCTATCATCGAAGCTTCACAACGTTGATCAGTACTTAGTCTAAACCTTCTTCTAGAAACACTGTCAATTCTTCCTTCACCTTGCATTTGTCTTTTCTTCCTTTTTCTTCTTGTTTTTTTTTTTGAACTCTTTTTCCTTCTATATAAGCTCTAATTGGGTAATTGAAACCCTACTTGGAGCCGATACACACACCAAAAGGAAAGAAAGAAAGAGAGAGTGGAGCGGCGGTAAAGAGGAAGAAGGTGAACTTGAAGTTGCTTGTGCTAGGTGAATGGCAAATGATGAACACACCCAAAGAAGGAAGATACACTGCCAGCGACGAGGAAGACAAAACTCACTGGTGGTCCGTCAAGTAGAGAGTGAGGTTCTTGCACCAGACACGGGAAGTACATGAATAAGAGATGCTTTGTGTAACCGCCTTATTGATGATCATGTCTTTTTTGTTTTTTTTTGTTTTGTTTTGTTTTGTTTTTTTGTTTTTGACATTTTCATAATTTAAGCATAGTACTTTTTTTACAACATCTGAGTTAGCTGGAAAATAGATCTCGCCATTCATTGTTGTAAGGATCAAAGCATCTCCAGAAAAGGCTTTCTTAACAACATATGGGCTTTCACAATTTGGTGTCCACTTTCTACGTTGATCTTTTTGAATTGGCAAAATTTTCTTGAGAACCAAATCTCCTTCTTGAAGTTGCTAAGGATGAATCCTTTTTTCATGAGCATTTATCATTCTCTTTTGATAAAGTTGCCCGTGACACAATACGGCTAATCGTTTTCATCAATAAGACTCAGTTGATCGAATCGACTTTGGACCCATTCTAATTCTTCCAATTTTGTTTCCATTAACATTCTCGTGGAAGGTATTTTGACTTCAATTGGAAGTACTGCCTCCATTCAATAAACTAAAGAAAATGGTGTCACTCCAGTTGAGGTATGGACAGAAGTGCGATATCCATTTAAAGCAAAAGGAAGAATTTTATGTCAATCTTTGTATGTGATTACCATCCTTTGAACAATATTCTTGAATAATGCTTCAACTCTGGAGGTAGTTCTAAGTTATCTTCACATGCGTTGTCAGCTTGATTAACAAGATGATCAGAACTATTCAATGAGTTTCTAATACTGTCATTCTCAAAAAGTTCATTTTCAAATTTGCATTCAAGTAATGTATTTGGGAATAAGAGGAAATGAACCATGGAATGTTGTTCGGTTAATGTTGTTTTGTTTAATGCAGGTTATGTGTGAATTGATGAAAGTGATTTGCAGGATAAATGTTAGAAGATGGAAGTACTGGGTAAAAGGTGAGAAGATTTGAAGAATATCTTTAGAAAGGAAAACAAACTTCAAATGCACTTTATTGAAATAATGAAATGTCAACATTAAGCCCATTTTACAAAATGCCATCGCTAAGCCTTGGGCAGAGCAAAAGGATTAGTGGCTTATTATTACTTTGGATAACACTAGATAGTCGTAGAAAGATCAACAATGCTCCAATTATTAAGTTTGGATCCTAGAGAGCCTTGGTAAACCCAGCTTCTTGGCTCATTAAGATCATCACTTATAACAGTCACGGTATCTGGGAGCATTAATCCTGCACTATACTATGGAAGTTTGCTTGAATGTCACGAATCGTGATCGGCGTAGTCTTTGGTTCTCGGTTGGGCTAGCCTTTTCTCTCTTTTATCCATCATGATCTATTTCTTGTCAGATTTGGTAGGAATGTAACCCAACCCGCTTCTTTCATTATTTTCTCGAAGGACTGGTGGTGTAACAATACCTTGGCAATTCTTTCCCAATCCATTCCCAGGTATGTATCCTTCTTTAATTATCATCATAGAAGCATTGGAGATATATGATTTTGGAATTAGATCACATTTTCCTGAATAATTTGTATTAGCAATTTCAAAAGTTTGAAATGTTGTTTCTAATGCTTCTTTTGCAGCTTCAATGTATGGAGTATCGGATGTTTTGCTAACCAACCAATCTTCTTCTCCAAAAATAACCACCAATTTATCATCAATTATGAACTTCACCTTTTGATGCAATGATGAAGGAACTGCCCCAGCAGAGTGGATCCAAGGACGCCCCAAAAAGTAACTATAAGTAGGTGTGATGTCCATTACTTGGAACAATATATTAAAAGTACATGGACCAATTTGGATTGGGATCTCAATTTCTCCAATCACAAACCTTCTTGTGCCGTCAAAAGCTTTTACTACCATTGTATACGATTCATCAAATGGTAACTTAACAAGCGTTGATTTTGGCATCACATTTACTGATGAGCCATTATCTATCAGCACTCTTGCCATAACATGATCTCGACATTTGACAGAGACATGAAGTGCCTTGACATGTCCTCTTCCTTCGGGTGGTATTTCATCATCCGAGAATTGAATAAAATTATCAGACACAATATGATTAACTTATGCCATCAAATTTTTCAACAGGTATATCATGGGACACATGCGCTTCATTCAAAACATTCATAAGAGCCATTCTATGAGGTTTTGAATTCAAAAGAAGAGATAACACAGAAATCTTCGCAGGTGTGCGATTCAATTGGTCAACCACTTGATATTCACTTTGCTTAATGAACTTGAGAAATTCATAAGCTTCTTCTTCTGAAATATGTACCCGTAGTCTTCCTTCTTCTTTATTGCTTTAATTGGAACTGGAACTACCAACGAATTCTGAATCAATTGTGGGAGTAACTCAGAATAAGTCATCAGAATCGGGTCGAATTGTTCAGACTTCTTTTTGACACTATTCGAAGATTTTCTTTGGTTGGTATTCAAATTTTGGTTCCATGGACGAACTGGCTGCGGTGACATAAATGGAGGCCTTTGAGGCAAAGGATAATATGGTTGCATTGGTGGGTAGTACATCGGAGCTCGAGCTTGTGGGGTAGGAGCATAAATAGGACTAAATGTGTTAAAACTCACATGACTTGACCTATTAACTCCATTCTCTATTGCATGAGTCTCCCCTTCTTTTTCTTTTGTATGAATGGTTTCTTTATATTGTTCAATGAACTTTCAGTGAACTTTCCATTCTTTAAGCCACTTTCTACCCTTTCTCCAATGATGACTATGTCGCCAAAGTTATATGACACACTTCCCACCATCCGATCATAAAACGGATATTGGAGAGTGTTAATGAACATGGTTATTATTTCCTTTTCAGTAATCAGGGGTTCTACCTGTGCAGCAGTCTCCCTCCATCTTTGAGCATATTCCTTGAAGGTTTCGCTTTCCTTTTTGGACATGTTTTGCAAATGAAATCTATCAGGAGCCATATCAATTTTGTACTTGTATTGCTTAAGCAAAGCATCCGCCAAATCCTTCCAACTTTTTGTGCGAGATCGTTCAAGATACGAATACCATTTAGCTGCAGCTCTTGCCAAACTGTCTTGAAAACAGTGTATCAACAACTTTTCATCACGAGCATATGAACCCATCTTGCGACAATACATGGTCAAATGGTTCTTTGGACATGTAGTCCCTTTGTATTTGTCGAATTCAGACATTTTGAATTTTGTAGGCAATACCACATCAGGAACTAAGCAGAGTTCTTGAGCTGCCACAAGTCCATAATCGTTTACACCTTCAATTGCTCTTAACCTTTCTTCAAGTATATCCAACTTTTCTTTGGACTACGAAGATGGTGCCATGATACCAGAAGAAGTTATCATATTTTGAGTGTGGATTCCCATTGTCGCACTTCCTTCTAGAGGATTATTTGGGAAACTTTCGAAAATTTCAACATTATGATAAATAGTATTGGTCATATTCTGAGTTGTTGCGACATTATCAGAATAAGTAACTGCTACAGGAGGCACATATCCTGGTGGAAGACCATACATTGGCACTGATGTTGGAAAACCTTGAATCATAATGTTGGGTGTGATAATCCCATGAGATGCAACATTAGGTAGG
>JASCZI010241852.1:13072-40254 GCA_036250425.1 Stylosanthes scabra | reverse complement strand
ACTTCTCTCTCATTCTCAATTACTTTAGATTCAAGTTTCTCTTCTCCTCTGTTGATCACGTTTCTGTCAAGTTAGATTAGGTTTTCATGAATTCTCTTCTTCAGTCGGTGTTGTTGTTACTCATGATAATGAGTAACTAAACGTTTAAAGCTCAGGAATGGGAGCTCTGTCCATTCCAAGCACAGATCCATGATTTGAATTCAAGTTCTCTTTGATTGCAAGCTTCTCAATTCTATGTGCAACATCTCTGTTCTTCAATTTTTGGAATTAGTCAACTAAGAGGTAACTCAATTCCTTGCCTTCAATTTAGTGATTTTGAGAGAAACCTAAATTGTTTGTGTATGAGATTTGTACTTCATAATTAATCAGTAAATTAGAGATAATTAACTGGTTGATTATGGTATTGTGTGAATTCCAATTAGGGTTTATTAGATTAGAGATAACTAATTAATTCCTTTTGTGATTTACATAATCGAATCAGATATGTTCTTCACCTCTTCTCCTATTTGATTAATTAAGAGATTAATAATTAATTAGGATTAGAGAAACTAAATCACTAAGAGATTAGGGTTTGGTTAATTAGGGTTCTTGTGATTTGTTGATTGCTTGTATGTGAAGTAACTTGATTATTTACATTAGGGTTGTGTTTGGGTGAACATCTCTTATTCCTTGGTTTATTCTTCATTATTATTCATTAATTCCCAATTACTTGCTTGCTGTCCAAGTTGTTAATTTAGTGATTTAATTAGGATTTGAGTGATTTTGCATGATTTTTAGTGATTAGAATTAATTAGGATTATATTAGATTTGATTAGATTTGGTTTTTATTTGTTTTGATTTATTTTGATTTGATTAGGATTAGATTTAGATTACTTGATCTCTCTTGATTTTTATTTGGTCTAATTAGATAATTAATTAATCATTATTAATTAGTCTATTAATCTCCGTGGGAACGATACTCTACTCACTCTTTATTACTTGATATGATTCGGTGCACTTGCCGGTGGAAGTCTGAGATTCCGAAAGAATTTTGGACATCAAGTTTTTTTGCGAGTGAGAAGGGGTGTTTGTTGTTTTCCTTCGCGGGTGGATTTCCGGCCACAGTCGATGGTTTCCACGTACGAGAGCGTGAGTCACCCATCCCTTCGTCCTCATCAATGAAGGAGAGCCTATTCTGGAGTTTTTGCTTCAACTCTTGTTCCCGCTTTTCAGCCTCCTCCGGCAAGGCTTGCTGCCTGGCAACCATGGCTTCCGCCCTTTTCATTGCTTCAGAAGCGATTTCTGCTTCCCGAGTCTGTCTCTCGAAGAGTTCTTTCAAGGCAGCTTCCATCTATTGAATATACTGGTTTTGAGGGATCATTCCCTTCTCCGGGGTGAACAGAGGTATGCGGTTCTCATCACCGCCTTCGTTACGTTGTTGTGTTGAATATCCACCATATTTCGGTTCGGAATTGGCGCTTTCGTCTCACAACTCGGTTCCAAGGTCTAGGTCCCCACAGACGGCGCCAATGTTAAGCACAGGAGTACCAAACAATGATCCAATGGACCTTAGTATGAGAATGAATAGACAATGAGAACGAGTGAGAGAGTATGTTCCTTCCGAGAAGAGCACTCTGAAGAGTCCAAGGGCTGATTACCGAAGAAGGTGGTTGATATGAGTGAGAAGAATAGCATTAGAATCCCAGAATTAGGATTATGAGATTCTAGAGCTGATATAGAGGTTAGGGTTTAGAGAATGCGTACTTTGGGGGTGTTTCCCTTAGTTTATATATAGCGGATGGTTAAGATTCGGATAGAATCTCTTTGTGATCTTATCGAATTTTTCTACTTTTAGTTTGATCCTTGACTCTATGGGCCAAGTAAGTTGAATATGTAATAGTGGATTGGGTCTTGTTGGGCTGGTCCGTAACGGTGTGTATGGAATAGGTGTAATGTGAGCAAGAACTTGGACCTTGAATTAGGGGGAATTCGGGCTAAGATTGCAATGATATAAGCAACAAAGTTGGATGATCTGTACTTTGCAACTCGCTTACAAGCGTCATTTGTCTATCCAAAACTATATATATATATATATATTCTGAGTATATTTAAGAACGGTAGAACCAGAAGTCTATAACTGTAGGTAGATTAAGAAGAGGGGAAGGTGGGCACCACATGATAGTAATGCGTGTTTGTACAAACAGGGTTTAGTTCACCCTATACTCCAATTCCTATGGCAGTAGCCTCAATGCTATTGCCCTGTCAGCTTCCAACAAATCTGCCATATATGTTAATTGTTAGGATATTTTATGGTAAACAGATTTTATAATTCATTAAGTGAGGAGTTGTATTATTTTTATTTTAAAAATTAATAAAAAATAAAATAAAATATTTTATATAATTGAAATTTAATCATTTATAAAAAAAAATTTCTATCTCTTCATCACTTCGTTATTATCCACTTCACTATAGCATGCCCTATATGTTAATGTCATAGTTATGAGAACAGAATACACTTGGCTGGTTCGACTAGAAAATCGAGAATTAGTCTCTTGGCCGATTTGATTCGAGTAAAAAACCGGCTAATAGAAAATTGATAAAAAAAAAAAAATCGGTTCGAACTGACGGTTAGTTGGGTAAACTCTTTCGATTTAAAAAAATAATATTAGTATATTTTAAATAATTGTATTATATATTTAAGTAAATCGGTTTAATCACGGTCAAAACTTTAAATTATTAAATCAGTCATTCTACCAGTTCAATAACTAGTCTAATTCTTGCAATCTTAGTTAATGTCCTCCCATTTATTTCTTCTCTCACATATAAGAAATAGAATTAATCTAAGTATACCGTTGTACACCTCTATATACTTATTGTCTTCTTCTATTTTGATTTATGTGTTGCGGTACACTATTTTTGTGTTATACGTAACTATTTTTGTGCTATCATATGTTGTATTCATTTGTTTTGTAAATTTTTATGTGTTGATATTTATATTTTCTGTGTTGTAAATAAGATGTATAAAGATATACAGTGGTACATGTAATATTATCGTAATAATTAATAAGAGAAACTAAATTACGCTAGTATACACAATAAATATGGGACACAATAATTTATTAATTGAATACAGGATATAAATATTGTGTCCTGAAATACTGAATTAGTGTATTTTATGTTCATCCTGATAGAAATGACATAGAGACATTATGCGGAGATACAACCATTTTTTTCTTTTATTGTCACTATCAATTATTAATAATTATGTTTTTTGCATCAATATAAAAATTGCAAAAACACTAATTTTTGCGTCCACTCTTATCATGTCACGTTCTTAGGCTCGGTTTGGTAATGTCATGGCTCTCAAAAAGCGGCTGATCGAGAGTCACAAGATGACCGTTTGATAAAATAACTCAAATTGCTCCCAATAAGCAGAAGCCACACATATTGCGTCTAGTAAATCTATTTGATAGTTGCTCTCAAAATAATAAATTACTACAACGACCTTTTGTTAGTATGTGATGCATTAATATAAAATTAAATATGATTAATTGAGGATAAAATTAAATTTTTATTCAAATAGAATGTTAATTTGTCATTTTGCTTTTGAAGAGCTAGAGCCAGCTTTGAAAAGCTATTCTTGCGAGCTCTCAAAAGCACCTCCGGCTCTCAAAAGCCGGGAGCAAAAACTGTTTGGCTTTTTGAGTTATCAAACGCAAAAAGATGGCTCATGCTTCCTGCAGTAGAAGCACTTGACCAAAAAGCTTTACCAAGCCCACTCTTAGTGTTTTGTTTCGTTCGGTCTCTACAAACAAACGTAGCCAACTGATTTTAGAAGACTAATTAGTTAAAGACTAACTAACTTATTAGGGAAAGTCTACTATATACTATAGGAAGGTGTTCACATATGGCACCTGCCATAACAGGAACGTGATGTTCAGTAGATTCAATACGTTAAGATATATATTTAAATATGTATATGGTTTGGATTGGGTAAAGTATGTTGTGGTGAATAGCTAGCGCTAGAGTTTAGGATGGACACGCCACTAGTTGTATGTTTGGCCAATTTTTGCAACCAGACAATGCCGTGTCTGCCCTTATAATATCTGCCCTTGTGATCGGATATTACGGTGTCTACAACTCTATATCCTTCTAACTAAATTGGGACATACAAGAATATTTTTTTTAATGAAGAATTAATAATAATAATAATAATAATAATACTTTAATTTATGCCCCGTAAAAGAATAGTAGATTGAAAGAAAGTTATTTATATAAGTATAGGAAGACAAATTTGGAGAAAAATTTTTTTAAATAAATAAAAAAATTCATTTTTTATCAAAATACATATTTTTGAAAATATTTATCAAAATAAAATCTATTAGCAGTATCAGTGCAGACCGATATTGTGTTTCTTGAAAAAATACAAGTTATGAATACATTTGATGCAAATTAATTTTTTAGACAAAATTAAAATAAAATAAAATTTAGAGATATTTTAAAAAATTTTAACAAATTTAAAGGGCAAAATATATAATTTATCATATTTATACCTTAACTAATAATAATTTTAATGTGTAGTAAGTTATTTAAAACATGTTTTTTTATCAAATAATTGTTATTATTATAATTATTCGTAATATTTAATATAATTATTATTATATTAAATTATACTTATTGTCATTTTCTTAAAAAATGTTGCATTTTAAAAATAAAATAAAAAATGTACTAGCTCTTTATTTTCTGCAAGAGGTTCTCCTCAGTCCTCACCATACCCTTACAGTGTTGCTCCTGACTTGGTCATTTTTGTCACTTCATAATCACACTCGGGGTTTCTTTGGACCTTTCCTCCTTCACTACACTACAAAAATTCATTGCCTACTTGCTCGTACAAGGAATATGATGTTCCTCTCAAAGTGAACGGTACATGAGATAATTTTCCTATACTATAAGAACATATAATACACTCCAAAATCCTAATAGAAAGCTTGCCTCACCTTCCTTTTTGTGGTCAATAAGACCTATGTTACCTTTTTTTTTGGACATAGACCTATGTTACCTTGATTTGTTGAACTTTCAACTATTTTTGTGCATTGTACCCCACCAACAAAAAAAAAAAAAGCCTATTCTTGTGCTATATTTTATTTGGGCATGTTATTTTAACTATGTTGCACTTTAATTGGTATTAATGGTCGATTGAAAATAATCAATTTGGGTTGATCTAGTTGTTAGCTCATCAATTTGTTTAACTAAGTGTCGAGGGTTTCAATTTCTATATTTGGTTTGGTTTTTACTTTGGTCGAGTTCAAATAAAAAATCAAACCAAATCAAATTTTAATTTTTATATGATTAGATTGGATGGTTTTTTTTCTAAAAATCAAACCAAACCGTACCACAAACATCCAAATATATATATTATGATAATTGTATAATTAATATTAATATATAAAATTACTAAAGTATCATAAAATTATTGTGTACTTGAAATATTTTTTAAAGTTTTGAGTTTAA
Source organism: Stylosanthes scabra (assembly GCA_036250425.1). NCBI lineage: Eukaryota > Viridiplantae > Streptophyta > Magnoliopsida > Fabales > Fabaceae > Stylosanthes > Stylosanthes scabra. The sequence goes on along the minus strand of JASCZI010241852.1, from coordinate 34,764 downwards.
TTTTATGTTATATTTATATGACTATAGAAATAATGAGTTTAAAAATTAATTACTTTTAATAATGTGGTAACACCTGATTGAATACATATTTAAAATTTTTTTATATTGACGGTGCATAGAAATTAAATTTTTTAAGAAATTATAATTATGCTAAAAGATTGTTATTTTGACTAATTTTGAATTAATTATTATTCTATGTATTAATTATTTTTAAACTATAATATAAAAAGAAGATAAATATGCACTTTATAACTAAAGGTTTAATATTTAAAATATAAATTATTTAAACCATCTTTAGTTCTCTAAGAAATTAATATGTCCAGCTATTCGAAATTCTTTTACTAATAAACTCAATTTTAGGTATATTAATTTTTCAATTAAAAATGTAGGTAGAAATACGAAAAATAGAAAGCCACTAGAAAGACAAAAATATTTATCATAATAATACAAGATATATTTTCATCTTTCCCTTTTAATTATAGATTTCTCAAATAAATATTTTTAGATTATTTCTTAAGCTTATTTCAATTGAAATTTTTAAATATATTTAATTATTATATCAAATATTGTAATATTGTATTTGTAAGTAATAATGAAAAGAGACCGTTAAACAAACATTAAATGAATAAACTATGCCTAGAAACACTGAAAATTTTCTCCAAGAATGAAAAAGCTGAAAAAGAATAAACAGATGATGCAGTAGTTAGGAGGAGAGGGAGAAAGAAGCGAAAGGAGAAACCTTGGACTACGAGAACGTGGGGTTATGTAAGTAATGTTATGTTGTGTCGTGTCTGTTCCTCTGCTCTTTTTTTATGACTTATAAATACTTGTCGGATTCCCTGTAGATTCTGCCATGGTTACTTACACTGCAACACAAATGCTTCTTCGCCTTCTCCTTGTTTTGACCTTAAATTAACAATGACATGTCATTTTCCCATTATTAAATGTCCATACTCCATAGGAACAGGTTTTTTTTGTTTTTCTAAAATAAAATAATTTAATTTTTTTTGTTTGGTATTCAAATAATTAAAATTTTTAATTCCTAAAAAAAAAACAATTCACTTTATTTATTGAAAATCATTTTTTTTAAGACCCAAATCAACCTAGCATTAGTCAACCAAAAAAAAATCAACCTAGCATTATTGCGAATCAGCGTGACGTTATTCAATCTGTATATCCATCAGTTCATGGATCAAATTAGTAAAATTTTATGTCCAAAAAAAAAATTACTAAAATCTTAGTCGAGCTGCGCCTATCTGCTCCACACTATAAAAAACAACTTTATCGCCCGTCTTTTTATCTTTTACACAATAGGAATAACACTCTACTATTTTAGGCAAGCATTTCAGAACGTAAGTTCTTCTTCTCCCTCTCTTTAATTTAAGGCTAATTTTTTTGATATGGGACTCAGGGTGGTGTTAAATCACAATATGAGAATTTTAGTGTGTATTGTAGCAATATGGGAATGTAAATGATTAAAAGTACGTTGGTCCAAGTCGTCAGCAAGGAAGTCTCTTTTTTTTGTCCTTTTGCATTAATTTGTCAACGACGAACGGTACATTTTTAATTTTAAAAAATTAAGGGAAAAAAATACGTCATAGACGAATTGCTACCTAAAAAAATTTTTAATGTCTAAATAGGAAACCGTCATAGACGAATTTCATATTTAATTTTTTTAAAATTTCACTTGTTACTATAAATAGAAAATAGGTGGTTTTTTTACACATATTAGAGTAGCGTTTGATTTTGAGTACTGGGATACTGAAACCCATTATTGTGTTTGGTAAATAGAAACTGAAACTAAAATTTCAGTCTTAGTTCCTAAAATTCCAGTACAGTACCTCCGAATAGTGAAGACTGTAAGACTGAGACTTAGACTGAAATTTTAATAATTTTTTTATTTAAATATCTTCATTCAACATTAGACTTTCCAATACTAATCTTTGTCATTTCTCCATTAATTTAATTTAATCTTTATCTCTCAATCTCCTAGTAAATTTTAAACTAAACACAACAAAAAATTAAATTCAGTCTCACTCCCAAACGCTACCTAAGAGAGTAAGGATAACAATAGATTAGATCTGGACGTGTATTTAAATACTCATAACCAAATTCAAATTTACGGGTATTTAATTTTTAGTCTCACACTCAAACCTGTGACTCTGTGGGTATATACCGAGTCATGCTTAAATCCACGGATATTTATAATATAAGTTATATTAAATTACTTAATAAAATGAATAAATTTATGTGTACCATTGTACACACTTGTACATACCATTTAGCAATACAGAAAAATGTGAACATTAGCATAGAAATTTACATTTTTCTATGCTAGTGTTTACATTTTTCCGTATTACGAAATGGTGTGTACAAATGTGTACAATGGTACATTTAGTATTATCCTAATAAAATTATAATTAATTACAAATTTATAATTTGATTTAGTGGGTTGAATGAAGATGTTAGCAGTTATTTTATCTAATATGTCATGAGTAAATGACTTAATAACTCAAACACAAAAATATAGATTTAACAAAATATACATGAATATTGGTATATATTTGTTAGGGGAAACACCTCTAAAGTACGCATTCTCTAAACCCTAACCTCCCATATTAGCCCTAGAATCTCATAATTCTAATTCTGGGATTATGGTGCTATTATTTCATCATATCAACCATCTTCTTTGGATTCAGCCTTCGAACTCTTCCGAGTGCTTCTCTTAGAAGGAACATTTCTCTCTCACCCATTCTCATCGTTTATTCTCCCTCACAACTAAGGTCCATTGAATCGTTGTTTGGTACGTATGTGCTTAACAATACTTTAAACAAATTTATTTTTAACACTAAAAATATTTTTGTTTATATATAGTAATCTATTCAATTAGAGATCAAAGTAGCTCTTAATTTCATTTTACAATATGAATTCTTCTATTATTTTGCTATTAAAATATTTCGTTTAAAATGTCATTTTAAGATTGATGTTGTTTAATGAACTAAGAATGTTGACATTTAAATTTAAATTAAATTTTAAAAGACTAAAATACACTTTTTAATAAATAAGACGTAATTCATAGAAATTCATTTTTTTAAAATAAAGTGTGTGAATATAATTTTATAAGTTAATTATTTAGTCTAAGAAATTCAATTAAATTTTAGTTTGCAACTTTTGCTTTGTTATTATAAATAGAAAAATCAACTTCTTTAAGTAAAATAATAATTTTATTAGTTAATTATTTAGTCTAATTTCAAAAGTATCTAACAAATTTCTTCTAAAATATTAACATGAATTAACATGATATATTTAATAAAGTGTTAAAAATTAAAGATACTCACATTAGTAAATTTTATACAATTTTAATATTATTGAAATTAGGAGCATCATATATGCATTTAGAAATTTAAATAATGATAGTAAAATTTAAATATCAATTTTGAAGTTAAGATTTCTTTTAAAAAATTTACAAAAAATGAAGTTATAAAAAAATATTTCATTTTAATTTATTTATTTGTCATTATATATTTACATAGTTTTATTATATAAAAAAACTATAAAATTAAAATACTTTTGTTTTTTCGCACATCGTGCGGACTTGATTCTAGTTATTATTATTACATCGACTAATGTAGTTATTATTATTAGGAAAATTCTAGCATGATGACACCATTTTGGTCTTCTAGTGATGATGGCTTATCATCATTTGACAAGTAGAAAGTGGGTCACTCAGAATTTATGGCAGGCACATGTTCCTATGCTCAATAATGCTATGTGTCAACAATTTATTGGATCATATACATTTTTCATTGGAAGATAGCTATAATATTCTTACAGTAGACATTTTCTTATTATTATTATTTGAACTGTTAACATATTTAGTGACAAATTATTAGGTGAAGTTATTAATTATGTCACCATGTAAGTAGTAATCTAATTTTTAAAGAATGTGTTTTAAAAAAAAATGAGCAAGCTAGTTGGGGAATTAATTTTGAAGCCCAGCCGTCAGATCTCAAATGAAGCAAGTTTTTTTTCACCCATTTGATCCTCTTTAAAAGTAAGAATTGATTAGTTTTTATTATTTTTTTAAAGGCCAAATCTGTTCCGTTGATTTTTCATCCTTCTTTTCATCTGGCTTCGACGGATTGGTCATTTCGTTTTTGACGAATTGTACAATCTACAATTACGGCACTATATTAACCTCTAACATCTCATTTATATGATAAAATACCAATTTAAATCCAATATAGAAAATAATTTTCGTTAATTTAATCTAACTTATTTATTTAAATTTAGTGATAGCTTAGTTTTATTTAATATTAGCTTAACATTGACTTAATTTTTAGTATTTAATTTTATAGTTATATTCTTTAATTTAATTTAATTGTTTAGATTTAGCATAAGTTAGTTTAATATTTAATTTTATAGATTAAAAATAACAAAAACTATTAGGGCATAAATATTTTTTTAAACATTAATTTTAGAATAAATTTATATTTAAAACTATTTGAATTTACACTTGGGTCACCACCTCCGACGCAGTCCACATAGGATCCACCATATACACCAGCAGGTGGATACAGTGATCGAATTGGACCTTCTCAGCCATATCAGCCAGAGGTGTAGACACCTGCCGACCAGTTCTCACAGCCCATGCACATCTGGGGCTCTCAGGATGGATATATGATTGATTGGATCTCAAATTTTATGAGAGTTAGCACCACCGCACCTGGTCACATCACAGTATATGGGCCTTCTTTCTTTTTCTAGGGTAGGCAGGCTAGCCCGACGGTTCACATACAGTCATTTGCTCAGATGCATCACACTCCACCACCATCAGTTTTTACCACGTGAAGAGTTGATCAAGCTTCTTCATCAGACTTAGGAGTCTTGGAATATGATCCACTTAGGAACCAGTTATGTACGTATAATACCAGGGATAATGATACAACACCGGAGAATTCACCTCTTGACAGAAGACACCAGGATGTCCGCCTCCCTCCTTGTGGGATAGGTGGATGCCTTGTGCCACTCTAGCCTAGGCATGGTGGAGGGTATTAGATCACATTTTAAGGCTTCTGAATTATATTGCTTGTGTCGTGATTGGACTCTGTTGGCTTTATTTTTGTACACTTTGTGATAGTATGTTTATTTTCCCGTGCTATGATTAGACTATGTTAGCTTCGTTTTCATGCACTGTGTGTTAGTATGTTTATTTACTTATTTTTTTATATGCAGCTATGTGTATGTAAGAAATGCAAATGCCTAAAAATAGAATAACTCATAACAAGGTGGTTTAAAGAAGGCAAATAACTAGAATAAATCATAACAAGGTAGTTTAGACTAAGAAATACAAGCAACTAGATCTCGAGAAATTCCAAAGAGGAAGCACCACTTCCATCGAGCATGGTACATGTTCTTCTTGTATGTCCAACTTGGTAACATAATTCACATCTCTTTTCAATTGCATCCTCCACGCCATCCATGTTGTTACGAATTCTAGTTGAAACAGGGTGACTCCTCTTTGATCGTATCGCGGATTGGGCACGATCCTTGTCTAAACTCCATTTGTTACTCCTTATATATGGTCTCCATGGGATACACATAATGCACGAACACTCTCCAATCAAGTCTCGCATGGGAATAAATAGCCAGCACATGTCAACATAGAAGATGAAGTGCCTCAGTAGCCACAATCACACTTACCTTCATCAAGTAAAGCTTGGTAGCTTTGCTGCCTGGATCCACGTACTACTACCAACTCATCAACACTAAATATTGTCCTAAAATGATCAAATTGGTAGACATGTATAATATTTACATCCTTTGAATTAAACTCAATTGTCTTCATCAACCACTCTATGTGCACTACATACAAGAATTAAACTCAAATGGGTGGACATTAATGGCAGACCTTGAATTAAACTCAATTGCCTTCAACAACTCCATCTTGTCCCATTAACAATTGCATGCACGAATGAGGGCAATTGTATCTTCTTACTTCTTTTTTTTTTTTTCTTTTTTGTGTTTAAGGTGATATGAAACACGTATGTTCCATTGACAAATTGATCACTCTCTAATAATAATAATAAATAAATAAATAAGAAATAGCAACTAAAATAACTGAGTCTTGTGGATGGAAATGGAGGTGTTGCACACTTGCACCACCATGGCTACTAAAATCAGTAGGTCATAACTTCATTTGATCCAAGCTTCAAATTCAGCAAGTTGACTCGTTGACCCGTCAATCCATCTTTTCCTTCCTTATCTACATTTCTACTAGGTACTTGGCTACTTGCTATAACTAATATTTGGTTGGAACTTGGAACGAATAAAAAATTGAAAGTAAATTGATTTGTAAACTTTTAAAATTTATTTTATCATTTATCTTATATTTTTACATTTTCAAATAATTTGACTGAAATAATTTGATTTCTTAAAAATATAAAATATTATAAATATAATTTATTATATATGAAATTAAATTATTGTATGAATTTATAAATTAAATCTTAAACATAATTAATTCAGTTTATTTTAATTCATTCCAGAATATTTAACTTCGAAGACACCTATGAATGTCCGAATCCTGCAAAATAATAATAAACAGAGAATAACAGGGTAGAGGTATTAAAACTTTTTACTTAATTAATAATGTTACATTTTTACTATATATTATTTTTATAATGAAAAGTTTGACTTCTTATAATAAAATACTATAAAAAATAAAGATAGAAATTGGGAAAATAAAAAATTACACAATAAAATGAAGTTACTACATAATTTATAGTTAAAAATAGAAATTAGACTTTAAAGAGTAATTTCTCAATTTAGTTTCTTAAATTTATTTATTTAATAAAATAATACTTGAAATTTATTTTAACTTCATTTAGTTTCCTAAATTTAAAATAAAACATAACTTGTTGGTCTCTAAAACAATCGTTATAGGTTAGCTCCATAATGAGATAGATTGTCTTTGATGAAAAAAAATAATATTTTATGAATCATGTTTAAATTAAGTTGAAATATTGTTCTAAGAAATATTTAAAAATAAAAATAAAAATAAAAATAAAAATAAAATTTCATTAAATATCTCTTAAAATGAGATCGTTTTAATTTAATATGAGCCACGTCATTATAGTACACCAATAAAGTTTGAAGACTAATTTACTCAACTGCTCCTGTTTCCAAAACTAATTCCTGGAATGCTGTTGTTTTGAAACTTTTGACGCCCTCATTTTGCCACGGTGGCAAGCTGACAATTTTCTTGACTGCTGACTAGGAGGCGCTAACACGTTTGACGCATTCCTAATAAAGTCAACAAATGGAAAGGCTCCACATGGACAAAAACTATTAATGTAAAGACGCCTCCCTAATGAAAACAACTAACGTAAAGAAGCCTTAGTTTTATGCTATTTGTTGGCTTTCATTATTCACATGACAAAGAATTGAGTACTCTTTGGTGTCTATATTTTGCAGCCTTTCGTAATAAATTTACCTACAATTTATTCAATAATGCTTTACCTAAAAAATAAAAAAAGTTATTTTATTTCTAAAATTCACATGTGTATCTAATGATATATAGATAAGATAAAAACAAAAAGTATAAAAGTCCTTAATAATCCATATAGAAAGTATATATATCTTTTCTGTTTTAATGATATACTTACATGTACTCTAATATACGCTAATTTATTTAGAGCAAAAAAATTGAATTATAAAAAAAATAATGTATAAAAAATTAATAATTCAATTAAGGAGTCAAATGTTTAAAAAAATATTTTTTAATTTTAAAAATTCTAAAATAAATTAAGAGTTTTACCGTTAAAAAATTATTGATAAAATTTTAATATTAAAAGATTGCAAAATATAGATACCAAATAGTATTCAATTTTTTGTCATATCAATAATTAAAGTCAACAAATAGCATAAAACTAAGTGTCTTTACATTAATTGTCTTAATTGGGGAGGCGTCTTTTTGTCCATATGACGCCTTTCCATTTTTGACTTCATTAGAGAGGTGCTTAACGTGTCTTTTCTCATCCACGCTTCAAAGTGAAAAGTGTCTAGTCAGCAGTCAAAAAAATGATCAGCTTGTCACCGTGATAAAACGAGTTAGGTCAATAGTTTTAAAATAAAAATATTTCAAAAATTAGTTTTAGAAACGTTGAGTAAACTAGCAAAGTTTGAAAGAACAAATTGAGAAATTAACATGATAGATTAACCTTGGAATAATATAATAGCATTAAATTAGAATGTTTCTTTGGTGCTTCAAGAGTAGTGTGGTCCCACGATATCTACATTCTAGTCTCCCTGTTCAGCTTTCAATGGCGCGGGGCTGCACGCCCTTCAATAAACGAAGCCATCGCACCGCACGCTTTTAAGTTTTGACTTTTGACCATCTTTTTTATTGGTCGATTTTGTAGGAAAACAATTTTGGATGTCCACCGCTTGAGAAATAACTCAAATAAGTAATAAAAAGATCTTCAATTTAATTAACTAAGTATTAGCCTGTAAAATTAGAAAAGGAAAAAGAAAGCTATATTATAGAATATTTGAGTATACCACGGTTAAAAAAAATGATTATTTTGAATTTGATTATTTTGTTTAAGAAAATTCTAAACAAATGTAAATATATACAAATAATTTTTAATTGATTTTTACTGTTCATTGATAAATTTCATTTTTATCGTTTGAATTTGTGCTAAAAAGTATGAAATTTATTAAGTTTTTTTCATGATATTGAGATAATGAGTCTTTTTTGCATAATTCCATCTTTAATGTCAATACACAAAAATCATGTTTTGCAAGACTTTTAATTATTAATTTTTATTTCACTCGATGTCATGATTCGTTTTTCTTTGATATATTTCAAGTTTAGAGCGGTATTAGTGGACTAAAAGATTAGTTAAAGTATAGATTTAGAATGCAGTACATGAAGAAATTAATTTTTGGACAAAGCTGCAGAGGTGTTAGGTTTATATACACCATACCTGTGTACATACCAGTGTACATAGCTGCAGGAATGTGTATACACCTCTGCTGTGTACACATCCTATCCTACACGTGACTCACTTAAAGTGGCACATGGGAGCATGTTTTTTGCCCAAAAAAATGTTCATTTTCAGCCCAAAATTTGACATGTAGCAAGAGGGAACACAAGGAACACAAGGGGAGGTGGAGGACAACAAAAACACATTCTCTCAATATAACAACAATATTCACTCATCAAACACTCACTGACTCTTATTTTTCTTTTAATTTTTGCTCTCCTAGGATTTTATGTTCTTAGCTCTAGAAAGACTATTTTCTAGGGTTTAAGATTTTAACCTTCAATTTCTTTACTTCTTAATTGTAGTTGTTAATTAAGATACTTTGTTAACATATACTCTTGTCATTTATCTATTTTGCTTTTGCTACTTCATTTTCTTTTATGAACTTGAATTAGTATTGTTGAAAATTTTGGATTTTAGTTGGATATTTACGAATGAATCTTTGTTTTTATTCTATATTTATGTTCAATTGAGCTATTATTATTAGTTTTTTTTTTGGTTGCCCATGGTATCCCCAACCGGCAGGTCGAGGACTAATCCACCGTGGATCGGAGCTCCATTTAAGGGTCTGCCGCTGGTCAATGGATTGCTGCATGCACAAGGCGGGATTCGAACCCCGACACTTGCTTAAGCGGACTAGTGAGCTGACCACTAGACCAACCCAAGTTGGTTTTATTAGTAGTATTTTATTTGGACATTCCTCAATTCTTAGAGGTTGACTAATTGGTGCTCTTGGATATTACCTTAAATTTTGGTTAGTGACAAGGATTGTGACTTAACTCTCAGCTCTAACCAAGACCCTTTTAGAATTTGATAAAATCCTCTTTTAATTGCCTTGATTAATTGTTTAGCTCCTTTTAGTTTAATTAGTTGCTAGTTTAGTTTAATTATTATCCAATTGTCTAATTGCTAGTTGATTTAGTTTTTATTTAAATTATTGCATTTGCTAGTTGATAGTTTAGTTATCTAGTCTTTAATTATATAGTTATAGTTCGAATTTAATTACTTGCAATTTAGCACTTTGGCATACTTGCCCACTTAATTTCTTGCAATCATTAGTTTAGTATACTTAACCAAACAACCTTTTCACTCCTAACTAATAGCAATCCGTTGTCCAATTCCTAGGAGAACGACTTGGGACTAATACTCTCATTTTAGTTTTTATTGAAACATATTTTGAAACTAAATTTGGTCATTGTCAATTGCCGGTATAGACTAACTACAATGAAATTGTATTTTTGAACTTGAGAATTTTTAAACTGGTCTTACATAATGCACCAAATTTTTGGCATCGTTGCTGGGGAACTTGACAATGTGTGCTTGTTATTGGCTAGTGTACATATGTGAATAGTGTATATAGCCTTGACTTTTGCTTGTAGTTAGGATTTATTACTTAGTAGTTTGAATAGTTTTTAGTTGTAGTTGTTTTATCTTGTTAAAATTTTTCTAGTTATTAAATAATTGCATGATACATATGATTCCCAATTTGGATGTCGCGGTCATTTCCCGACCCGAACTTAGTCCCCTTTGATCTGGAGATCGAAAGAAATCTTCGAGAACTTAGGCAAGTTCGGCGCCGATTACAATTTAAAAATAGGGATACTTTGACTCGTGGAGAGTCTTTTGATTCAATTATCCCTTTTTACACTTTTGACAATATCGCACACGAAGAGGCAACCAGATACTCTTCTGCTACTGTTTCTGAGAATTCCTTGAGTGTAATAGGTGACGACAATATGGCAGAAGATCCCAATCCAAAGCTAACATTTCGAGAGCTTCAAGCACCGGATTTGGAACTTCAAGCCCAACATGCAAGATATCCGGAGCTCAATGGCAATTTTGAGCTTAAGTCAAGCCTAATCAATCTTCTTCCGAAATTCCATCGTCTACAGGGTGAAGACCCCATCAAACACTTGAAGGATTTTCAAGTTGTTTGCGCAACCACAAGGAGGAATGGTGTGGATGAAGCCGCAATCAATGCCTTTGCATTCCCGTTCTCTCTAGAGGGAAAGGGAAATGATTGGTATTATACATTGCCGGATGATGTGGTTGTCAATTGGCCATTGTCCAAGAAGAAATATTTGGAGAAGTACTTCCCACCTTCAAGAACCAACTCTATAAGGAAGGAAATTTCCGAAATCACTCAAGCCCATGGGGAGACCTTATATGAGTATTGGGAAAGATTCAAGAAGCTTTGTTCCTCATGTCTCCACCACCAAATTCTGAATTTGTTACTCATCAACTATTTTGTGAAGGCTTGAATCCAACTGGCACGCTCGCTTGGGTGGGGGAACTTTCGTCGTTGTAATTGAAAGCACCTTATCCCTCGCAGGCGGTGTCGGAACGTTTTAAAAAGTGTCACAGGGGTGCAACCAAAATACCGAGTACGGGACTTGGGTCGTTCTGCTAAGGAAGCGAAAGAGAAAGTTTATTTTTTATTGGGTTTGGTTGTAGTTGAATTTGTTTGGAAGCAGTTCGCAGTTTGAAAGCAGTTGAAAGCAGTTGAGATCAGTTAAATAATAATGACAATAAATGAGTGCCCGGCCGTGGGTTGAAATATTGTGCATCCCTATAATTGCTGCTATGTCCCAGATCAATTAAACACCCCCTAGAAGGAACCTTCGCATATCCTTGGCAAACTAGCTGTGAGGTATTGATCTCACGATGGATTCGAGTTAACTTACAAGGGTGCAAGTATGGCGTTGGAGTCAGCGATCCAACCTACTGATCAGTTGCTGAACGAACTCTTTAGAAACATGCTGTCACCAGGTCCTAATGCACTCAACTGGGCTGGTGTTGGAGTCTGCGATCCAACAACTGGGGTTGAACGAACTCTTTAGAAACCCTGCTGTTACCAGGTCCTAATGCACTTGTACCTGTTATCACTGTGGTGAATCCATGTCGTAAGGACCTCGCCCCTTTGCTAGCAGGGGTGTACGGATAGCATTACGGGTTTAACCCGTTCCTCCCCATCTGATCCTATGGGACCCGCAGCTAAGGTCATTTACACATTTCACCCCACAACCAAGACACTATGGAACTCTACTCGCTAATTGCGGAAATCATAAAAGCATGAAAATAAATTGACAGCATAACAGTATGAAAAATCGTAATTTACAGGAAAATAAACAGACAGAATAACGGTAAAGTAATTTGATTAAAATTGAAGTTCGACAGAATAATAGTAATATAAACAAATAAACAATAAAAATAAAAAGTCTGGCTGGTGAATGGACAATAAACCTTAAATGGAACCCTAAATACTAAGCTAAATGTGGAAGTGGGCTCCCTTGAAATGGTGAATGTCTCCTCTATTTATAGATGCTGAAATCCCCTAATGCGTACGCATGGAAGCTTCATATGCGTACGCATGAGTGCCGAATCTAGCATTTGGGCGTGCCGCCCAAGGCTATGATGCGTACGCATGGCTTCATTCTGTGCGTACGCATGGGGTCCAGAATTGGCCTTCTAGGTTTTGTTGCAATCCTTTTGTTCCTTTCGCTCTTTTTAGCCACTTCCGCTCCGAACTCCGCTTGTTTTAATCCTGAAACACTTAAGCACACACATCAAGGCATTATGCGGAACAGAAAACAGTTCAAAACATAATAAATATTGGCCGAAATAGCAGATAATTACAATTATAGCCCTAAGGAACTATTAAGTGCAATTAGACTTATTTTGCTAGTGTTTAAGTGATAAAAGGATGATAATTAGTCAATTAATGCTATAAAATTACCCATCGAAACGAGTTTCATCACCAACGGACAAGGCTTTGATTGATGACTCAAGTGGAGGGTGTTTAGTTAACAAGACACCGGAGGAAGCTTGGCTACTAATTTCGGATGTGGCGGATGCAAATCACCACCATTTCAAGACTAGGGCTACCACCTCCAAGGGCTTGTCTGAATTGTCCTCAAGTAAATCATCCGCTCTCACCAAGGCACATGGGGAAATCGCCTCTACACTAAAGGAGATTCGTCAAGGGCAACAAGCGTCTTCTAACACTCCAAGGCATCAACCACCTTCCCAACTACATAATGGTAATGGAAAGCCTTCCTCCATTTTGCTTGGGAAACCGTTTTTGAAGACTTCAAGATTCAAGTTGGATGCCTTTATGGGCATGTATTCATTTGAAGTGGATGGAAGGATTGTTAAGTTCAATCTAGATCAAGCAACGAAGCATCTTCCGAAGGATCACTCACTTCTTAATTGATGAAGTTGTGGCAGAAGTGCACAAGAAGACCTTTGGAACTAAGAGCTTTGATAAGGGCTTAAGTGTGATGGAAGTAGTTGATTTTGATGAATATCTCCCACCACCTTTGATTACCAAGAGGATAAGGAACCATACCAAATTCCAAGTGAGAAATTGAAACCACTTCCTCCTTACTTTAAGTATGCTTTCTTAAAAAATGACAACAAGCTCCCGGTGATAATTGCAAGGGAGCACTTCACCCAAGAAGAAGAAAAGCTTCTTGGAGTGTTGAGGAAATACAAGAGAGCAATTGGTCGGAGCTTGGCGGACATAGTGAAAATAAGCCTACAAACTTGCATGCACCAGATATTTTTTGAAGATGGAGCCAAACCATTTAGACAACCACAAAGGAGATTGAATCTCACTATCTTAGATGTGGTCAAAAAGGAAGTGACAAGACTCTTGGAGGCGGACATCATCTATCCCAACGGTCGAATACAACAGACATTTGGAAATGGTGGATAGACTTATAAAACCGAGTTAGGAGAGTTGGGAGCTAAAACTTGATTAGACCTCTAAAATTTGAGCTCCAACTTAAATTGGCTCCTGAAATTTTATTTACTCAATTTGGCCTCGAAATTTGAGGTTATAACTCACGTTAGTCTCCAATCCCATTTCTGTTAATGAGACACTACAGGTGGAGCATTAAATGATACACTTGCTAACTCAAAACAAGTTGGGTAAAATATGTTTTTTGTTCTCAACATTCGTGAAAAATTTCAAAAATATCCTAACATTTAATTTGATTCAATTTTACCTATAACATTTTCGGTTAGTTTCAATTCAACCTCTACTATCAAATATTTATTGGTCAACGTGTGGTAAAGAATAATTTTTTTCAATTTTACCCTCAAATATTGTCCATCTTCATCATCATTATTATGAAATCATCTTTCTTATCTCTTGAAATCACTCTTCTTTTCAAACCCACTTAATACCACGAGAGCTCTCCACCATCATCATCTCTTCCTCCACTCCATGTCAACATCGATGGCATCGCCATAACCTCTACAAAAGCTCATCAAATATTCACATTTTGTAGGTATTGGTGGTGGTTGAAGGTATATAAAGAAGGGTAAAATTGGAAAAGAAATCTTAACCATATGTTGATTATAAAAGAATAATTAACTGTAAGGATAGATTTAAAACTATTTGAAAACGCTTGAGATAAAATTGAATCAAATTAAACGTTAGGGTATTTTTGAAACTTTTAACGTTGAGAACAAAAAATATACTTCACCTAAATAACTTTGTTTTGTTATATTAACACACAAACTTGCTAACCCAACACATATGAAAGGAAAGGGGTAACTTAACTGTAAAAGACAATACTCATATTGGAAAAAAAAACACTCCAATACAGAACACAACACATCCATTCTTCTTCGTTTTATCAAGTTTACGAGCCATCATAATAAAGTAACATCATTTTGAGTTGGTCAGTTTGTCACTTAATATTTCACGTTAATGTGCCATTAATGAAAATGAATATAAAGGGCAATGTGAGTTACAATATTAAATTTTAGAGGTCAAATTGACTAACTATAAATTTTATGGATCAATTTAAATTGGAGTTCAAATTTCAAATGTCAAATTGAATTTTAGCTTGAGAAAGTCTTGGAAGGTGTTTAGAAATCTGCCGTGAGAATGCTGTTGAAGTTCGATTTTTTCTTAGATTGAATTAAACAATCTCAAATTCTGTGTTTACTACTCACACACCCACTCAGACGAAAATTACATATTCTTTCTCCGAGAATTGAACTCGGATGCCAGATGCTGAGATGCAGCATTTATGAGGCAAGGTATTAATCACTAATAAGCCAAGGCCTAAGCTGTAGTTGGACGGCTTTATTAGGATGGGAGAATCTCAATCACATCCTTGGTAGATTCCTTTTTGTCATTGTAATGTTTTCTGGTAAATCATGTATAACAATCATTTAGCATTGCTAAATATCCTCATTTTATATAAATATTAATATTAATATTAACTATGTATTATTGTAATAAAATATTAAATTTCATGATATATATTTAAAAAAGTTATTATAAAGAAAAAAGGTAAAATATATATTATAATAATAAATATTTTAAACTATTTGCCATCATAGTTAAACTCTAAATTAAAAAAACTTAAAACGCTAAAAGCCATTATTTTGTCATTTTGAAAGATTCTTCAGAATATTCATTATTCAAAAACATTTTAATAGTATTTGTCAATTCAAATTCAAAGTAAAAAATATCAAATATATATAATAAAATTTTATTTTAAAAAAAATTATAATTTAAAATACACCATTATGTCTCGTCGTAAAAGAAAAAGTCGTGTATGGCATCGTTCCATATTCACCACTTCCCCTGTCAAGCTGCATAAGTGCAACTTTGACCTTTGATAAATTCCTTATTTATACCAACAAAAACGGATATGCCAATGAGAAAAAAAAAAGGGAAAAAAAGAAATTAGTCTTTTTTTTAAATATAACTAAAAGTTAGTTTCTAACACTACCAGTGAAAATATATTTTGGTTGATTAGCTCTGAATTTTATTATTGTCAAACTATACCTAATTTTCGAAATACAAAATACATTAATCTTTAATGAAATCAAAGAACAAATTAATTTCTAATATTTCTTATAAAATTAGGAATGGGTTCCTATTTTAAAAAATATGATTTGATAAACATAAAATTTTATAAAATGAAACATTAAGTTATCATTTTTTTTTATAGAGACTACATTTTTCAAGACAAGCTTATAAAAATCATTTGAGGGGTGAAAGAAAAGATTAGGTAAAAAAAATGGAAAAGAAAGGAAGCAAAAATAAAAGAATAAAGGATTTAAAGTATATATCGATATATTTTTCTTTTAGTGACATAAATTTTATCTATCATAAGTGTTAATTTTATTATATTTTATATGAATGGTTAATATTTAAAATCTAACCTACTAGTGATGAAGTTAATCATAATTTTCTTTTAAAATTTTCCAATGGACTAACCATAGTTTTTTAATTTAATTTTCACGAAACGTTAGTGTAGAAAAATTATATTCAGATAATTAGTTGTATTACTACTGTAGTAAAAGTATCTAATTTTTAAATTTATTATTCGTTTAAATACATAAATTTGATTAGATGATTATATGAAACAATTATACATCAATATTAAACTTATAAAAAAAGTATTATCTCTAATTGTAAATTATTTTCTAAAGATTATTATACTCCTTATTTTGCCAAGAGTGTCATAATAAATTAAGCATGAGATATTGAAAAGAGAAATCAATAAATTCAATATCTTTCTTAATTAGACACCAAAAAAAAAATATCTTTCTTAATTAAAATCCAGGTTTTAATTTATTTCTAATAAATGTGTTCTTAATAGCTAAAATTAATAGGATGGTTGTTAATCAGTTAAAAAAAATTATACTCAAATCACTCTTAAATTAACATAGTAAAATTATGAATAATAAAAATTAGGAAAAAATATCAAAACTACCCATAAAAGATTCGGAGGCCGACAAAACTACCCACAAAAAAAAGAAACAAGTTTTCTACTCAAGAAAGATGGGTTTCGTATGATAAAGCTACCCAACACGTCATCCAAAACTATCCAAAATCAATGTCTCATTAATGATGTTTGGGTAATTTTATCGTATAAATCTCATTTTTCATGGGTAGAAAACTCGTTTTTTTCTTTTATGGATAGTTTTGCCAGCATCCGATAGGGATGGCAATTTGACCCATCCCGCCTTGCCCTGAATGGGGCAGGTTTATGGGGCTGTTGTGTGGGTATGAGGTGGGTATGAGGTGCTGATCGCCCCGCCCCATTACCCGCCCCACCCCACCCCACTAGTATACATATATATACATAATTCAATTTAATTTTTTAGATATTTAGTCATATTTAGATGATTATTTTAGAAAATTTAGTTTAGAAAAATTCTAATCTAATTTTCTTTTGGTCTAAAACTGTTGTATTGTTGTCATGTTGCGAATAATTATATATTATTTATATTTAATTTTAGTTTTGAAGCATTTTATTACACAATAAATAATCAACAATTTAATTTAATTTACTTATGTTATAGATACCTGTAGGTTCGGGTAGTATATACCCGTGGATTTGGATATGGAATAAAAATTAGATACCCATAGATTTGGGTTTGGGTATGGATACTTCAATACGTGCTCCGACTTGCCCCATTGACATCCTTAACATCCAAATTTTTTTGAGTAGTTTTAGTATTTTTCCTAAAAGTTATAAATTTAAAGATGATAAAAGTATTATTTTATTATTTTACATATTTCTTATTTTAGAGGATTTTTTTTAAAATTAATAGTATGATGAACTTATTTATCTCTTGCATAAAAAAACCGTTAAATTTTGGTTTTCAATATTGTAATAAATGAAATAGATTATGGTAGATAAATAAAATATTAATTATTACCAACGACAATTTTATCAACATGAGTCAACCTACTCATTCCCTTATTCGTGAAGTTGTTAAACTATATATACAAATCATTCAAAAGTATATACAAATAGATCATTTAAAATTTATATATACATAGATCCTCAATACTTATTTATATAGATCATCCAAAATTTATTGCGTAATAATAGGTAGTTATAATTCAAAATTATTATATTTGACTTAAAGTTTAAAATTTCATATAAATATGAAATAATGTTAGATAATTAATAAAAATTCAGTTAATATAAGTTAATAATTTAAATTAAATATTCTATTTTTTTTAAATTTTAAATATTTTATTTCTAAAAGAATATCTATAAATTTAGATGTATATTTAATTTTTAAAAATTCTTAAATACGTGATATATGACATTTTATTTTTAACGTTTTGGATGTTCTACTTTTAAATCTAATTTGTTAGTTAAAAACATATTAATTGTCTATAGTTTTTCAAATAATATTCATAGTTATATTAGGAATAATGGTCAAATTAGTGATGAGTTGATCATGTCCCAAAAAGATTTCATCTATAAAATTAGTCTCTGACACACTAAAAATTAATTATATTCTATCATTCTATTATTTCATTAACAATTTTCGTTAATTATTATTCGATTTATTTAAAAAGTTAAGTGATATATCATCACCCTAAAAATGACGCGGTTCTGAATTTTAATAGTTGTTTAGGCGAAATCAACATTTTATGTGATTATCATAAATATATAAAATGAAGAATTATCGTCGTTATTCATAGAAAATTGCATCATTTTTGGATATTAAGTTGTCAGTAAATGCTTTATGTGTTGCTACCTTAACAAAAATGATTAATGAAATAATCACGCTACATAACTAATAAAAATTCAGCCAATAATTTAAATTAGATGTTCTATTTTCTTTATGTTTCGGAGGATTTATTTCTAAAAGAATATAAAGTTGGTTGAGGTTACTTTAGGTTTCGGATGTTCTATAACTTCTATTGTAGATGTTTTATAAACAATAATTTCGCATGTTTACTTTTTATTAGTTAATTTATTGATTAGAAAGTTATTGATTATTTATATTTTTTTTAATAAAATCATAAAAAAACGAAATGTTTGAGCGACATAAATTTTCAACACAAATTTATGATTCATACTTCATTAACAAAAATTATTGTCCACTCGCTTTATTAAATGAATTCATTATCAATTTTCCTTTTGTATTTTCTTTAATAATATTTTTTGGTATAAGTGGGGGTTCGACTCGGGGATAGGGGAAGGGGAATAACAAGCCTAGGAAACTACATCAATTGAGCTAGCATCAATTTGCCTCAATTGGCTTTTAATAATATTAATAACATATTTTTTATTTTCATTGATGTGTATATATTCAATATTTTATATACGTTATATACTTATATAGAATAATTTTACCTTACTAGTTAATACAATAAACCAACAAAACTTTCCATACTAATAGATAATTGTTACTATTTTAAGTTTTTTTTTTCCGTATCAAGTTTCTTTTCTTTCTTGTTTAATTTTTTAATAGTTTTTTGGATTTCAGCTTATGATAACAATCAAGTGATCAACTATAGTAATTTTACTAATATATATATATATATATATATATATATATATTATGATACAACATAAAATTATAAATATTATAAACATATATTTAAAAAATAAATAACATCCATAATACTATGTATATAATATTCATAATTTTATATAAATAAATATATAACATTTAGAATATTTAATAATATAATAACATTTAAAATTTATTATTTTTATATCTTTATTTTAAATATTGCTGACTAAATTTTCACATGTCACTTATTTATTTTTTTTATTTTATTACACTAAAGTAATGTATTCAATTTTTTAAAAATTTTTGAAATGTACAATTAATTACTAAATTGTTATTAACCAAACTCATTTTAAATGTACATTTAATGTGATGTTGTTTTTAAGGACCATCACTGATGAATTTGAGATACCGGTCTTTTAAGAAATAACTTGAGAATTACAATTAATTTATATATAGCACTGTATATATTTATATATCTCATTTACGATATAGAAAAATATAAATATCAGTGTGATATATCTTTGTACATTTTATTTATAACACAAAAAATTATAAATATCAATAGATAAAGTATACGGAGATATATATGATATATGTATCATTACAATATTATTTATAATTATAAACATTTAAATTACTCACATAGTATTAAATTAGGACAAATTAATAAAAATAAAAATAAAATATACCAATGATATCTATCTAACCATCCATCATTAAAAATCAAAGGAAGACACCCAAAAAAAAATCCATCATTAAAAATCTTCATATTTTATCACATCATCAAACAAATGTAACGTAAAATAATTTTAAGAAAGCATATGATAATAATAATAATAATTGGGAGTAAAAATGAAAATAAAATAAAGTACATTGTAAAATCTTCTGACAGTGTTCCGTCTTCTGCTTGTGCTGTGCAGTCTATGATTCAAACTGCAAGCTGCAAGCTGCAGCACGCTCGTTCTCTCATTCCTTCTTCATTTCACTTTGCCAACTTCTCTCTCTCTCTCTCTCTCTCTCTCTCTCTCTCTCTCTCTGTTTTCTTCACTCTTCAGCATGAACACCACAACCTTCTTCAACACCGCCACCTCCACCATGAACAAGGAGAAACTTGTAGTAGAAATCATAGAAGCCACGAACCTCATGCCAAAAGACGGCGAAGGATCATCCTCACCCTTCGTTGAAGTCGAGTTCGAGAGTCAAAGGAAAAGAACACACGTCAAGTACAAAGACCTCAACCCTGTTTGGAACCAAAAGCTTTTCTTCCATGTTAGCGACCTTCATAACCTTCCTTACAGAACCATTGACATCAAAGTCTTCAACGAGAGAAGATCCGCTAACTGCAGAAACTTTCTCGGTAAAGTTAGAGTCTCTGGTACCACCATTGTTAATGAAGGCCAAGAAACCCTTCAAAGGTATCAACTTGACAAGAGAAGCCTCTTTTCTCACATAAGGGGTGAGGTCACTTTCAAGATTTACCTCACTACAAAGGAGAATCATGGTCATGGTGATGGTAATGGTGGTACCAATGGAATAGTAGCGGCTTCTTCTTCTTCTGGTGTTGTTTCAAGGAAGAACAAGAACAAGAACAGGAATACGAAGCAGCTTCATGGTTGTTCTAACATGGCTGCAACGCACGAGCATTTCGGTCAGGAGAACAAGAACGTGATGGTGATGCAGCAGATTCAGAACTACTCTTCAAACCCCTGTTGTGATAACAAGAACGTTGTTATTAACCCTGCTATTACCCCTGTTCTTGGTGGTGGTGGTGGTGGTAGTTCAAGAGTTGGAATTGCTGCTGGTAATGGTAATGGAAATGGTGGTGGAATGAGTGTTTTCCATGGCGGCGGTGGCGGTGGCGGAACAAGTGAGTTCTTGTTGAAAGAAACAAGGCCTCAACTTGGTGGTGAATCATTGAAGAAAGACAAAACAAGTTCAACATATGATCTTGTGGAACAAATGCAGTACCTCTATGTTAGAGTTGTGAAGGCACGGGGTGCTGACGTGGCACTGTTTGGCAACGGAAATGGTGGTGGTAGCAATGCAGAGCTTGTTGCTGAGGTGAAGCTTGGAAACTACAGAGGAATCACAAAGAGGGCTAATTTGGGGAATTCAGAATGGGACCAGGTATTTGCATTCTCCAAAGACTCAATTCAGTCCTCAATTGCTGAAATTATTGTTAAGGAGTGCAGCAACAAAGATGACTTCATTGGTAGGGTTTGGTTTGATTTGAGTGAGGTTCCAAGTAGGGTTCCACCTGATAGCCAGTTGGCACCACAATGGTACAGAATGGAGGACAAGAAGGGCGAAAAGGTTGCCAAATCCGGCGAGGTTATGCTTTCC
>JASCZI010241851.1:39396-70096 GCA_036250425.1 Stylosanthes scabra | reverse complement strand
TGTCGATGGTGATGCTAATGCAGCTATCGGGTACCTGGAGGGAAAAGTAAATTCTGATAACATGTCAACTGCTAGGTACCTACTGACAGAGGATAAGATGCTAGCATATATCTTTTGGGCCGACGGGGGTAGCCGCATAGATTATCAATATTTTGGGGATGTGCTTGCATTCGACTCTACGTACAAAAAAAAACAAGTACAAGAGGCCATTAGTGATATTCTCATGATCCAACAATCATAAGCAGACCACAATTTTCGGATTTGCGTTACTTTTAGATGAGACTGTGGCATCCTACAAGTGGCTCCTTGAGAATTTTTTGGAAGAAATGTGCCAGAAGAAGCCAAGTGTCATCTTAACTGATGGTGATGAAGCAATGAGAGCGGCCATTAGGGCTGTTTTACCTGAGGCAACCCATAGACTGTGCGCGTGGCACTTGGAGAAGAATGTGACGACGAACGTGAGATGGGAGGGTTTTCGTTCCAAGTTTAATAAGTGGTTGTATGCAGAGATAGAGGTCGAAGAATTCGAGGAGGAGTGGGAAGATGCAATGGTTCAGTTTGGCACTGGGGATCGGTTTTGGTTCAAAGAGACGTATGAGAAAAGGAGGATGTGGGCTAATGCCTATCTGCGAGATAAGTTTTGTGCTGGTTTCCGCACGACTTCAAGGTGCGAGGGGATTAATGCTTATGTAAAAAAGTTTGTGAAATCGAGGCATAGCCTGCTTGAGATGCTACAAGGGCTGGAGCTGATGGTACGAGAATACCGTAACAATGAGCTGGAGGCACAGTTTAAGTCGGTTCACGGATTTCCCGTTTTGACAACCGGTCTAGAACAACTCGAGCGGCATGCGGCAAAGGTTTACACACGAGAAGTGTTCTTTGACGTGCGGAAGGAGGTGGAGGGTGTTATGGAGGTGAACTTCGTGTCAAAGGTTAAGAGGCTGACTACAATGGGTTACACACTCGAGGGTTATACGGAACCGGGTAGGCATATCGTTGTGTTGTTCGAAAGGAATTCTCATAGGCTGCAGTGCGGGTGCGGAGTGTGGAAAAGGAGAGGATTCCCTTGTCGCCATATGTTTTTTGTGATGAAGCATGAGCACTTGACAGAGATACCCGATCGTTTAGTTCTGAAGAGGTGGAGAAAGGATGCAAAATCCTTAGATCATTATGGGGAGACAAGGGACGAAGGGAGTGAGAGGGGATTTCTGCTGAGGCATGGTGCTTTGAATGCAGCTTCTAAGAGGCTTGTCTATGTTGGTGCCAAGAGCCATGCTAGTTTTAACCATGCTGTGGCGGGTTTACTCCGCCTTTGTGATGAGATTGAGGGCAAAACGGAACCTGTATCGCAGACTGGAGTGAAGGAACAAACCGAGGAGGGTGGTCCTGTGAAGGACCCGGCAGTGGTGAGGACAAAGGGAGCCCCGAGGCTTGCCAAGAAATACCGTGGGAAAAAGAAGCGTTGCACCATATGTCGGCGCCCGGGACACACGAAGAGACACTGCCGCATTGGAGAATTTGAAGGCTTAGACGCTGCTAGCCTGAACAAGAAAGCGGAATCAGAATTAGCTTCACATGGCAGCTCCCCTGACGTCGCTGTGAGATAAATATGCAAATGATTGTTGAACTGTGTGTTTAGTAACCATTGAAATGTTGTTGTAATGTATCGCAGTTCCCTCAGTCGGTCTCTAGGGGTCTAAAGCGTAAGGGCCGGGAGGGTGCTCGCGGATACACTGGATGTGACAAAAGCGTGGCTGGCGTGGCTAGCGCTGAACAGAACACGAAACAAAATCTAAGCCAAGATTCTTCGTCCTCCGATGAGTACTTGAAGGAGGTTTGATCTAAGTTTCAGCTGAAATATATATTCCCAAGCATATGAATTTTAGAATGAGTTGTTGCTTGTTATTATGTGCATTTTTGGGAAATTAGTATCCTAATTTCAAAGGTTTATCCATGTAGGTGGTGCGTAAGTTTACTACTGTTGGTGATAGAATTGTTGTTGCGTTGAAGAGAGTGTAGTTGCATAGCTATTGCTCCCAGGTGGAACTGTTGCTCCTAGGTTGAAGCTTTTAAGATATGTTGTGAACATTTAGTGGCTACATGGTTATGTTGTGTAACGTGGTAAGAAATGATGCCTACGTAATTTTCTGTTTGTTTTTTATGTTATATAAAGAAGGTTTGAATCAATTTGTAACTTTGTTTTGTTCCCTTCGGAATTATGTCGTATTTTACTCCAGGTTTATGTAAGTCAACATTAAGCTTGTCAGAAGTGAAATTTTATTTTTGACTTGTTTAATTTGGTATGCTCGGAGATTCAGATTCTATCATGCTGGAAATGATGTGTAAGAAGTGGTCATTTGATGAGTTTTTTTTCTTTTATGGCAAAGTTATACTTAGTTCCAGGTGTGGTTATAAATAAGAAAAACTTTATAAATAAGAAAAACACCAGCATTCAAAACAAACACAAATAATTCACAAGAAGGATCAATTTTGGCAAAAGGGTTTTTAAAAATAAAATATGTTAAACAAAAATAAGAAAAAGAGAAGATAATTATGCTCTGTTAGCAACCAAAGAGACCCTGATGAAAACCAAAGAGAAGAGAATTTAAATTTTTTGAGTTTTTTGTTGGGCAAAGTTATAGTTAGGGCCAGGTGTGGTTTTTTTTTGTCACCGCATTGTGCCTGTTGGGCACTTTGGGTGTTTTTTGTCACCAACTCAGTTACCCAAAGAGCCAAGGTATTATTAATATTTTTTAAATAATAGTAACATAAATATTGACTCAAAGGTTGCTCCAAAACACATTGTCAACTTGGTGATAACGTCGACATTCATAAAACTTAATTAATCAAAATACTTTGCATTCTAACATATATCATAATAACATGGGTTACATTGGATATAATCCACCTAAGTTATCCCCTTAAAATTACCCAAACGCATAATATCATCCGCATTAATAATATGGATGGCTAACCCATTACCACATATACTATGCATATAAGATGGATGCCCTTGCACCATGAGTTTGCTAAATTAGAAAAAAAAAAACACTAAAGATAAGTGGCAAATTACACATATTCCGCTAGTATAATATGGCCAGCTTTCCCAAAAAGATATCTCCATATCGTAATTTCAAATGTGAATGCTATATTGTTAGGCTAGCTTCCGGATCTGGGTCCACATTGACAACCGGGCTGGAGGTTTTGACCTTTCCCTTACTCTCCATCTTGTAATTTCTCAACATCTCAGCATCCCAGTAGTTGATAGCACGATCTGAAATAACTTCTTGTAGTGGATTATGTGAGCTGGTTACAAGCTCAACGGCAATTGACATCCTGCTTTTGTCATTGACTTCCTGGAATAGGTAAGAGAACACGTCAGTGACGATCGTGAGGAAAGGCAAATCCTTAACTACCAGATGAAAATTTTCATACAAAGACTACCTCCAATGTATAATCAAGCCATAAGTGAGAGTTCATCATCCATTGACACACCCAAACACCACAATCCATGCTATGAAGAAATTCAACAACAACACACGAAGGTTATGCAAAATGTAACTACAAACATTCTTTATAATTAGTTGCTGGATTACAACTTTTTATTATATTTGGTTTGCCTAGGGTATGAAAATTCAAAAAACTTTCCGCAATAAAATTCACAAGGCAAAAGACTTATGAGCCAGGTTCCTGTTGCCCAGTTGGAAGAATCTCTGGTTCAAAGGTTGACACGAGTGGTGGAATCGCATCCTTTGCATCCCACAAAGACCTATCCCTAATCATTTTTTCAACATACTCAGCCTGTTTCAGAATAGTTTCACCATCAAGATCCATCATAAAAGGAAGCATACCCTTATGATTAAGCAAAATCAAAAGCATGGAGTTGCTTACCACTTTAACCATTTGTGAAACCCTGAATTGCGTTTCCTCATGGTCCGAGGACCGGAAAGAATCCAGATATACAAGTTTCTTGTCCCAAATATCCACTATCATTAAATACCAATGATTCTTAGTGTGCATTGGGAAATCTACGGTGGTCAAAAGCAAAATATCAGACTCATGTGGAATAGGTGAGATTAGTTCATAATTTGAAGCCAGCAACAATTACCATCATGATTTCATCAGCATATCCCATATATCGCCCTATAATGTAGTCCATCGTGGCTTGGTTGAATTGCTCTGGATTCAGTATCATATGCTGCAATTCGCAGCAAATGAATGACATTTAATAGACCCCAAAAGTAACAACAACTTATCAAATATCATTACAACGCATCACGATCAAACTTACTGCAAATGTGGTTGGCAACCACCACTTTGTCTTGTCGCTCTTATCACCAGTGCACATCCCCACCACCATATTAAGAACCTGTGTGCAACAAGTAGCATGCAGATACTTATTAAAAACCTAACAAGTAGGCATTCTAGATATGGAGTGAAGATCAGTTTGAACATACATCATCATATAGCTCACAGCCAGGCATTAGGGACCAAAATCGATACCGAGTACCATCACAATGGCTATCATCATAAAGACGTTCACTGTAACGGAAACAACAGATCAATCTAACCAGATATCACATGTACAATAATAATGTCAATAGGTACGTGGGTAAGAAAAGATGAAACTTCTCACCTTTCATGACCATGGTTTGAAAAGATGTATGCCGCCACTGCTAGCTCTATCCCCGAAAAGCGCATTCCAGGAGGAGGCCTGAAGGAGAGGTTCAAGCACTGTAGAAAAACACATCCAACAATTGGAATAAGGTTTCAATAATCAAAATCAAAGTGTTGTAAAGGAAATAAGATGAATCATTACCAGCGGAGTTTCCTCGGCGGTCATCTCACTTCGGTTGTGAGAGGTATATGCAAAAGGGGACCCAGCATAACGTTGCTTTATTAAATATAGAATGTCCATGTCATGACTAGAGAAATTCACGAATTCCAGTTTTCTCTGAAATGTCGGCACAAAGATCCCAACGATAATTGTCAACAATCTCTCTGTGCAACTCTGAATCGCATGGCCTATATGGCAAACGGAAATGCATTTATCACAAACCTTGCAAGGCCTGCCACTAGTTCCGACTTCAAGATCTGTTGAAATGTCTGAAACGTCCACACACATATCTTTCACTAAATCTTTAACCTTCCCGAACATTGTTGTTCTCTCAGGTCAACGAAAGGTAACATTGTCAGTGTTTTGAACGGCATTGCGCGCTGCTTCCAATTCGCTTACCGTTTTCGTAAGGACTTCGATGGCCTTCCCTTGCTGACCCAGCAGCGCCGCAAGGGTTTGAATCTGGCTTGCGTTCACGCTCAGCGTCGTCATTATCGTATCATGTCGTCGACTTATCTCCTGTACGCGTGTGAAGCCCAAAAAAACAAAAGATATATATTAGACAAGGGTGGCTTCATGTTTTTGCGCCCAACAAAGTGGTTTTTTGCAAATCTATAAATCAAGTTAAAAACTGAAAAAAAAAAATAAGAAGAAGGCCTAACATGGTTACATTTACAATAAATAATTTGTTGTTGGACTTAAATCTTAAAAATCCAGAAAAAACCAATAAACACACCTTATTCGACACAAAAGGCTTCAGTTTTTTGGGCAATAAAAGTGGTTTTATGCAAATTTTTTTTGTCGGAGTTTTTGCAAATCTATGTATCAACTTAAAAGCATAGTTGGCATAAAATCGTAAAAAAAATCAAAAAAAAAAATAATAAACACCCAATGGACACTCCTCCTTTTTATCATGTAAGAAAGATGGATTTGTCCCACCATACCAAACAAATAAAAATACAAAAAATGCTTCACTTCTTTGGGCCCTGAAAGTGATTTTTTGCAAATCTATGTATGAAGTTAAAAACTGCAACAAAAATTAACAAGAAGGTCTAATATGGTAAGATTTACAACACAAAAAGAAAATCATAGTTGGCCTAAAATCCTAAAAAAAAAAAAAGCCAAAACAAAATAGTAAACACCCAACGCACATGCTTCTTTGTATCATGTAAATATTGCTTTGTACACCAACAATATATGCCAAACATAGAGAAACAAGACAAGGCAAGAATATCAACATGGATCCTTTCATATGATGCATTCAAAGGAGACCTTCGGATAATAAGAACATAACTTGTTTCAGTTCATGGAGGTAGCCCAATATCTGATCATCCAAATTACTCACGTCTTCCTCCACAATGGTAGGCAGATCTCTGTCGATGCAGCAATAACATGTTCATAAGTTGAAGACAACACATAATAACATTCTAAGTAAATGTAAAGTTAACACAGTGTCAACTTCATATGTTTTGAAACCAAAATGATGATAACTCACCGAGGCAACTCCTGGTGGCGCTTCCCTTTGTCTTTCTTGTCCCTTTGACGACCCTTCTGCTTGCCGGAATCTTTCCCCTTCTTCGCCATTTAAGCAACACGGCGAGTTGCTTACAAAAATGTTGGTAGCTTGTGGAGCAACACTTCTTAACATCCTATATATACACCTTACCTTACTCCCATTTGGCCCGTTTACGTCCATCGTAACCCGATGGCATTTAAGTGAACCCGATGTAGAGTAAAGTAAACATAAATATACTAGTATACTACTCGTACTCAGAATACGTAGAGACTTATTGATACCTTCTGACGTATAATCACAAGATTCCACGTCTCTAAGAAAGACCATCATCGGAATCATCACATACTTACAACTCAAATTAATATATACAAATCAACACATGCTAGAGTCGAAAATAGGGTTCTACCGATCCATACACACATCAATAATTCATACTTGCATCCATGCATTCCGAGAACAATTTTTAAAAAATTTAACAAACACCAGCTCATGCAGATAAGGAAAGTAGCATTACATCTGATTATCATATTCATATTCTTAGATTCAAAATAAGTCTTGGCATTGCTACTACGTAGAAATGACATAAACACCTAGATAATGCAGTTATAACCTACTAATCATCTTACAACCACATAGAAACCTACTTTGGCTAAATTAAGATAGATTATCACACACACACAAACACATACATATATATAGATAACATGTTTACTGACCCATATACCCCAATCATGTTGACGATCCTCAGAGTGCAATGGATCACCACCAACTACATGCCCCAATGGACTTGGAAGATCTCGACCTGCTTTTTCAATGCATCACGCTCACGTTCCGCCTCCCGCAACCTCTGCCACATCACGCTCTCTTGCATGTTCTGCATCTCCTCAATTTGTTGCTTAGCTGTGCATAGCCGACGGTAATTGAAGTCAATTATTGAATGACCTGTTGTAGTCAGCAATTTGTCCAGAAGGTTGTAAGCAGCGTCTTCCCTTGCTCTTTCTTCATCTTGACAGAAGCAGCCATGAACCTCCAAAAACAACCCTTTCCCCTCACATGTCAGCTTAGCGGAGAAGTAATACATTCTCTGCCCATACTCCGAATAAAACTCCTTTCCCTCGAATCGGGGAGATCCAAGCTTTAGCATTAGACACGCTCGAAGTAGGTACAACTCCATCTCTTCCGCAATGAGAAACCCTCCGCCTTGTGTTTCGGGAACAAAATCAACATCTGCAGTGTAATTAAGATACAGAGCATTAGCAAACATGTTGCTACAATTACACATTAACAACAACGCTTAAACACTACGATTAAAGGATAAGCAAAACTACCTCCTGCGTCGCCTCCATAACCATATGTCGTCGTTCCTGTCATTCCCATTTGTGTTGGCCCAGTCTGCGACAAGCCGACGCCGAGTTTTGCCATTATCGGAGACAGGGAGTCCATCGACTTCAGAGGGGACTTCTTCTTCTCCATGTCTGACCCACCCCTCACATATGCCATTGCATCAGACAAGTTATGGAACCCCCTATACTTCGCTCTAGAAAACCCAATTACCTGTTTCTCGCATTCCTCCCAGCTAGTGTACACACCAGGAACTTTCCCGACCCTCACTGCGTAGTGACTATATTTCCCAGACTCCATGGCAACCCACAATTCTAACTCTACCTTTACGAAGTTGAAAACGTTAACTTTAG
This sequence comes from Stylosanthes scabra, assembly GCA_036250425.1. NCBI lineage: Eukaryota > Viridiplantae > Streptophyta > Magnoliopsida > Fabales > Fabaceae > Stylosanthes > Stylosanthes scabra. Next base: position 62,049 of record JASCZI010241851.1, on the reverse strand, counting down.
GAGGAACCTTTCTTCAGATTCCCTCTCTCTCTTTGTGTTCCCTTTTTCCAACATCTAAGAACCTGTGTTTCTTTACTGTGACTAGTCAATGCACCCTTTAGAAACAATTTTATATTTTTTTATTTTAAATAGGTCTCCACCACATATGCAACAAACCACATGCGTCCAAAATACAAATACACATGTATAATACGGGTATCATCTGACAAATGCACAGGTTGTGTATTGCTAGAAGCAAGTACAATGTCCTTTTCCCTCCCAATAACAAGACCCCTTTTTTGGGTCATGAACGAGACCCCTTAACACTTTTTTTTTTTAGTTATAAATGTTTTCAATTGGGTAGGTGGATAAGAATTGAAAGCTATGTGAATTTGAAGTGTTAATGGGTTTATATACAAAAATCGGTAATACTAAATGTATCATTGGACACACTATTTAACAACACCAATAAATATAAACATTAACACATAAAAAAATATTAATTTTTATATTAATAGTTATATTTTTTTGTGTTGCTAAATCATGTGTACATGTGCGTATAATAATTTATATAAATTTAATCTAAAAAATTCTTAAAAATAATAATTTGGACTATGAGATTTTGTAAAAACTTCCAAATAATTTCATTAACTGGCCGAAGAAGTTTATTTTCTTTTCTAAATTCCTCAAATAAAATTTTACCATTTTCTTCATTATTAAAAATTTAATTTTCTATATACAAAATTTATTTAATAATTTTTCCAGAAACATATAATGTCAACCAATTATTATTTAGTTTCCGCGGGAGATATAAAACAATCTCCCAAATTCAAAAATCAATCTCCCAAAATTCAAAAATTTTGGTCATCAATGCAATAAATCACTTACCACCTAACAAACTGACGCAGTTGAAAAGCATTAGAGTACTTCACATAAAATGAACAACTTCTCATCTCTCTTTGTTATCCATTGGACATTTCTATTACCCACAAAAAAAGCTAAAAGTCATTACTATCCAAGTGTATCTTGTTTATTTACGAAGCTGCCACTCTGATGACGTCAACATTCATTTTCCTCCTCCCTTTACCATTTGGTTACACACATTTCAATTTTTTTTATCCAAGGCTCTTATTCATTTTTTTGGGTGACTAAGCTCTAATTATTAATTTAACATAACATTTAAACACTTTAAAATTTAAATAATTACTAAAACATGGCAGAATAAAAACACAATTAGGAAACATATACAAAACAAAATTCTCGACAAATAAAAAATACTATATCAACAAAATTAAATAAATACATAAATATTTAGCACAAAAATACTCATATTCAACTTTCAAAAAATCTAAATAATATCTAGTACTTTTAAATATGGCATATTTATAATGTTTAACATATTATCTCTTCAATCCATGAATAACCTAAAATCTCTTTACATAATTACATTATTAGCATCGTCATTGAAGTTTCTCCTAAAATTATATCGTTAGTTACATCTATTCACAATACTTTAAACCCAACCCTAACTTCAATCTAAGGCAGCCCATCGGATAGTTGGGCGCGGAGTGAACGAGGGACGGTTTCACGCGGACGGTGTCTCGTGCGCCCCCGCGATGGGCGACACCCCGTGCACGGCCCAACGCTAGGCCAGTCCTAGTGCGCTGCGCGGTGTGGTGTAGAGATGGCGGACGCGGGAGGTGCGTCATCCACGTCCCGCGCTGGGCAACAACAGAATGACCTTGTGCGCCGAGACTGGGCATTCCCTAGGGTGTGCCTTCGCGCGTCGATGGTTATCCTTGTTGGTGTTGGAGAACCTGCCTCGCGGCGTTGATTCGGCTTCCTCGGATACTTCCGCTTGCTCGAGAATTATCACTTATTAACCTAACACAATTATCACTGATCACATTACCACATGCTTATATGTATTACGGTGATCAACAACCACACAGGCACCGGGTTGACTCCAACGGGTTGCATTCCAAATTCTTAGCCATCGTGTGTCATCATTAGGACAACCTCGAACTTCTTTCAGGTCTGCCGACCTTATGGCTAGAACTCGCCCAATTTATGTCAGCTTCAAACTCGGCTCATGAATATACGAGTGTCTTTCTTAGTCTCAAACTAAATTGGCTTAAACTTGACAACCTACCATATCAATTTCACATATTCATTTCCCTTTTAGGTATATTTTCGTGCTACCTTACGACCTAATGACCTAAACTAATCCAACATCAAGTTCGGCTCATTTAATTTATTTGACCAAACCTAACCTTATGCTCCACCTTGAGTTGACTCATGGCCTGGTTTGTTTCCATTACATTCCAATCCTGTCCAGATCAAACTATTATATCTTTAGGAAGTTTAAAATATGCTACAGAAGATAGAAAATATTTTTTCATCAACATAAATTATAGAGACATGTCATATTTACTGGGTTATGAATTACTTTTTGTAATATCTTCAATTTACAAATAAAATCTTTTGTTATTTCTAACGTTTTCATCACGACAAGAATCTAATTAAAAAATCTCAAACTATATAGGGACCTAATGGATAGGAAAGAAGTATATGGAGACCTAATTGAAATTTTCATAAAACTAATGCTACTTACGGGTTCATTTAACCTTAAGATTATATTCACAAGTAAATTCAGTAACAACCAATCACATTTTCCATTTCAACTAACACGATGTTCTTTACATGCTTTAATTTCATTTTTTTAAACGAAAAAACAAACGTTCACTTATTAACCAAAATATACATAACTTTGTATAACTATTTCTTTTTTGAAGAATGCTATTTACACACTCTTTTTGCAGACACTCTCTTTACACCCATATAAAAGTACGGTTATTAATGCCAAAATAAAATGCAATGCAGTTAATAAACAAACAATTACCGTATTTTTATACGGGTGTCAATTTGGTGTTTAAGAAAATAGTGTGGGAATAGCATGACTGTTAACTTTTTGTTTACAACTTTGTTTTTTTTTTTTTTTTGACATATGGTTTACAACTTTGTCTAACTATGTATATTGAACTTCATCACACAAGCCTACTTATTTCATGGCCTTCTTACTTTCTTTCTCCCCTAATTTCAGCCCATTAGACACCTCCTGCTTGCACCTTCTTTAGCATGATAGGCCCAAACAAAGTAGCTACTCACCTTCACACCAAAAAGGCCCATACGTAATTAACATAATCACCTGCTACTAAACAGTTGCTATCCGTATCTCCATCCCGTGACATCGCACGCGTTGAACATCCAACGGTCAATCATGGTTTCAATACGTGTTTGCTCTCTTCATTTCAACACCATAGTTTTCGCCTTATTTTATCCCAACAAATATAGTTCAAATAGAAATTAAGATTCATGTCCGTTGAATCTAACAAACTATATTTAGTTATTTGTTGCCAGTTTATGGCGACACAAATCCCTCTATCCAATGAATTAAACTAAAGAGTACTACAATTGGAGGGGGTAAACGAAATAGTTATATTAGCTTATTAACGTTATAATGGCTCAAGCACTATATTGTTAAACTTATTTTATTTAATATTATTTTGTTGATTGTTTACATCATAGTCTTTCAATTAATTTCATGTTATTGATTTTCACCGTTAAAATTATTATATTGCATTGGCATTGGCATTAAGTGGTGAGTGGTTTTTATTACATAGTTTTTGATATATCAAATTTCTTAGTAATATCAAACGTGATAACTAGACTTAGCTAGTAATATTCAAGAATGAGAGCATCAATAGAAGAACTGAAAAATGCAATGTTAAGTTAAGATACATTTTGAAAGTTGTTTCAGCTGCAGCATGGGTGATTGTTCTGTCAGTTACTTATGCATATACCTAGCACAACCCTCTTGGGTTTGCTCAGCCAATCAAAAGTTTTGGTTTAGAAATGATTCTAGTTTTCCTTCGTTTTTTTTCACTGTTGTTATTTACATGTCACCAAATATGCTTGCTGCCGTATACTTTTGTTCCCATTCATTTTCCACTTCCTTGAGAGGTCGAACTATAAGATTGTGATGCTAATGATGTGGCGGTCACAGGTAGGCATTAATCCAACCCTGTTGCTATGTATTTCTTTTAGTTTAGTATATCTTAAGAGCAAGTTTATGCTGTCACAATTCAGAATTTTAGATTCTAACTTGTTCTTTCGAATGCCTTAAAATTGCCAGCCTTGTCTTTATGTTGTAAGGGGGACGCATGAGAGCACATTTTCCCTGTTCAAGTAGGATTCTAAATTTCAAAAGTTTCATTTGCTATGAATTATTATTTGTTGCTAATGCATTCTTGTTTCTTTTTTCCCTTCAAGATACACAATGTTTTTTTCTTTTGAATATAATGAGGGAAGAGCAGGATAATGTATTCAGGTAATGCAGTCTCAGATTGCTATGTTTGAATATCTTCAGATTGCATCTTATTTCCTCTGTTGATTATAATTATGTCACTGTGTTTGAATATTTTGGGAGATTCAAGCCATGGTGGGATTGGACATGATAGAATGCTTCCCCTAAACCTTGAACTAGAGCCACAACATCAGTTATTTGCATCTGAAGGAGCTGTCAGGTTTCCAATTGAACCACTTGCAGAAGTTTGGAAAGAGAAGGTTGTTACAATTGGTGAAACACGGCGGACACAAGTTTTACAATTCGAAAGAGAAGTTTGCAAGTCGGGGGCGGGACACGAGTTCGGGACGGCTGGAACGCAGAGGTGAACTCGCCGGCACGAAGGAATGTCGGCGGCGACTCTCGTGGACACAAAGGGAAAAGTGAGATTGAGAGCGAGTGGTGGTGGCTTGCTGTGAAATTAAGATCGGGATGGTGGTGACGGGGGCGGCGGGCGTGAGTGCGAGGCCATGGGTGTGAGGGAGGAGGGGTGGGTGGGTGACGCGGTGGAGGAAATAGAGGTTGGGAGTGAGTGACGACGGTGGCTGAGGGCTGGCTAGGCGGCGCCGCAGCGATGAGGGGGCACAAAGGGGACAAAGAGATGACTCAGATGAGAGGATAGGTTATGGGTGACTACTGACTAGGGTTGTGTATTTAGACTTGTAGGGTTTATTAATTTAGAAGGTTATTTTTGTCAAAGTGATAAAGAAAGGGATATTCGATCTTTTAACCAAAAATGTTATGAAGGATATAATTGTCTTTTTATATATACATATAAGGATATTTTGGTATACACAATGATGAATAATCATTTTTTAATAAATTTTAAAAAAAAATTGATGACTTGGAATATCGAAAACTGTGTGGTGAATTTTGATTCGTTTCAAATTTTTAAAATATTGATACGTATTAATTAGTCTATGTATCATAGCAAGCACCTAAAAGAATATCTATAGCAATAAGAATCAAGTAAAATATATTATATAAAAATAATGACAAAGATGACATTTACCAAACTGTAATCAGAAAACATAAATTTAACTTATTTTACAAAAGTATGCAAAAAGAAGGTCGGAAGCTCATCTCCGGCGGGTCGGGCATCTGGAAGTTGGGGCTCCATTACAAGGAGATGGGCCCCGCATGGCCTCTCGGGCGGTGGCCCTTCGTCCGCGAACGCGTGCTTATGATAATTGCGTGCGCATACATTGGCAGGTGCAATCATACCAGCACTAATGCACCGGATCCCATCAGAACTTCACAGCTAAGCGTGCTTCGGCGAGAGTAGTACTAGGATGGGTGACCTCCTGGGAAGTCCTCATGTTGCACCTCTTTTTCGGTAACTCTTTTTTTGCCCGTTCTTCCGGACGCTCTCGGGCGCGCCGCACCCTCATCCGTGAAGCTCATCTCCGGCGGATCAGGCATTCGAAAGGTGGGGCTCCATTACGAGGAGATGGGCCCCGCAAGGCCTCTCGGGCGGCGGCCCCTTCGCCCGCGGACGCATGCTTATGATAATTGCATGCGCATACATTGGTAGGTGTGATCATACCATCACTAATGCGCCGAATCCCATCAGAACTCCGCAGTTATGCGTGTTTGGGCGAGAGTAGTACTAGGATAAGTGACCTCCTGGGAAGTCCTCGTGTTGCACCTCTTTTTTTGCCCGTTCTTCCGGCCGCTCTCGGGTGCGCCGCACCCTCATCCTGGAAGCTCATCTCCGGCGGGTCGGGCATCCGGAATCATCTGCTCAGTGGAGTTAAGAGTAAGGTGCCCCATCGTATATCCATTACTTTGATGGAACATCAGTTGTTTGCAATGGAGTTGTGCATTGGATAAACAAGGTAATTGAAGAGCGACTGTTTCCACACTCCATTGTTACTTACTCACTGGATGCAGGAAATTGGCATGAGGCGGGTGTTTTAGAAGAAGCAAAGTAGGAAATCCAAATGCTAGTAATCCATAACGGATTTCCGGCACTTTTAACACACCCGGATCACTAGGACAAGTTTGATGCAAACATATGGTATATTGAACAAACTTCGACCGGCGTCAAAATGTTAGAAAATAACGCTGTTTTGCATAACTCCGGGTTTGGTGAAAGGCCGAAGAACATCGTTTAATGCAGACATGATTAACATCTTTTAATCTGTTAATGATATTGTTCCTTTTGGCCCAAATGGGTATCTAAGAGTAGTGGGTAATATAGTTAAAATCAACACTGTCATTTATGAGCAGTCAATGGTTCGCTCTTCATATTGGGAGGGCGTTGAAAATTTCCTGACTGCATACCCACTTCGATTAACTATGTTTCCGGTTTGTAATGATGAACTTGAATAAATTTATTAGTCTGAATAAAAAAATTTAGAAGTATTCACCTTTTAATCTTTTTATGTCGTTATTTTCACATAAAATATTTTGCATTTTAGAGAACCTTAAATTTGATTAAGTATAACATTGGCCTAGATAATTAAAAAAAAAAGGTAATGAGAATGATCCCAAATCATAAATATGCGCTCAAACGAAGATAATTTAAGAGTATGCTCTCTTGAAATTCTTTAGCTGAAAAAAAAAAGGGACCTTTCAAAAGTTTAAAAGAATTAATTACACTATATGTGGATACACAATTATCCATTCTTTAATCCATTATGATGTAGAATAATAATATACTAATAATTTTACTCATATTAAAAAAAAAATAGTTAACAGATTCTTCCATTGAACCTTTTAGCTATTCGTATTATTGTTTTTATTATTACTATTATGACTAGTATTAATGTGACTGTTTCATGTGATTGTTATTTGTTGGTACACTAAACATTATCAGCATCTTAGTCATTTTTCATTAATATTATTAAATAGTTGGTTATTAAATTATTTTTTTCGATTACTTTAAGTGAATATAATTGCTAATTTATTATGTATATAACTGGAGATGATTAATTCTAGTAACGAAATCCAACGTTTTAATTAGGATAATTATATTATTTTCGTTTTTTTAATTTATATTTACAATAATACGAAAGGTTTTAATTAGGACAATTAAAAGCGCTTACTAGAAAATAGTTATATCACCGGGAATCTGAATTGTAAAGACATTATTGTCCTAAAAATTTCCAACATATTATATGATTTAAACTTCATACAATTAAATAGTAATTAAGAGAAGAATAAACATTTCATCTAACCACTAAAAAAATTTAAAATTTATAAATAAATACTTTATTCTAAGAAGTTTAAACTCTACTTACTTTTTTATTATCAATACCTTCAAGAAAAACTTCAGGATTCCTTTAGCCATGGCTAACATCGAAAAAATCAGTAGCTTATTGGGAAGAAACAAAACCAATAAGGGAAAGAAAGTCGAAGAAACTCCAAGACAATTATTTTTCCTTAAGAACACTTTATTCTTATTTTGCAAAGCACAATTCAACCTATTTTATTTTTTAAAATTATTTTGTGCCTTGTAGCCAACAGGAAAAAATCATTCAAGATGAAGAACCAATTAACGAATATGATGGACGATTTACCAAAGTACTTTATACAATTCAAATGGTAAGAATTTTTTTAATAACAAAAAGTTTTCTGTTCAAATATTATTAGCTTTTTCTGACGCCAACAACGCTGAATATTTTTTATTTTGTTCCTCGCGCTAGAAACTACTTACTCGTGAAGATATGATTATGTCTATTGTGAAGAACCAAGGCCATCAGATACAAACCCTAACGGATGTGGTTGCGCAGTATGGAGAAGTGTTACAAGCGATAACTTCCGGTGGTTTTGCTGGTGGACCTTCAAGGAAAGGGGGTCCTAGCCATGTTGCGAGTCCGCTGGTGTTTCTCTAAATGCAATTAGCTGTCAATGGAGGCTCTCCTCAAGAGCAAGAAGTCAATTGTAGCGGTCATGAAGGAAATCGAAATTCTACGCTCAAGGTACTTTCGATTAATTAATTGGTTAGAAATTTCAGTCATCCTTGTTAAATGCTGTTACCAACATCAAGTCCTTTTTTATGCTTGTCCAGAGACAGTTGGACTTCGAACCTGAAGAGATAGCTCCTAAGGAAAGATTCATTAACATTAGGCAACAAGGGTATGGTTCCCCCTTCACAGTCTACGCTTACAAAAGAATGAACATGCTGTCGGAGGACACCCCAGAGGTACCTCCCTAAACTTTGATTTTCTTCAATAATAGACTTAATATTCCCAACGAGCTTATATGAATGTCAAAATTCTTGTGAATTACCTTTCACAGTGCTTATACCTAGTTTTTTGGCCTCCAAAGGGAATGACATTTGCGGGCTACGAGCTTCCTGTAGCAGCATATGTGTTCTCAAATGGTCTGGATATGAGGTGATGAAATCTACAAATTTAATTAATGATAATTAGTTAGTTTTTTACAAAACAAAACACTAAGTAGAAATTACTTCTCTGTAATTTGTTCAGCAAAATTCTAGTACCTGACTTTCTAGCACGGGATACCAGGGAGATGCTATGGTCTTTTCGTCTAGGCAAAGAGTTATTCGATGACGTAACATTACAAAAGTTGCCAATGTTGTTGTTTTAATTATATTCATGTTCGTATTAATATTTAGTACTATATTCACCATTTGTATAATAGACTTTGAACCTGGTTATCAAGATGCAAACGGCAAGAAATGAGACTAACTAATGGTGGCTGCCAATGGCTTTTGCATTAAGTTTTTTGACGCTATTAACGTTAATCGGTGATGGGAATAGAACTTAAATTTTTTACAAAAAATCCAGATTTACTTATGTGCCATTGTTGTTATCTTTAACTATTTCGAAACTTTAAAACAGGAAATTGCAGTGGATCCGTACTTCAACACCCAAGCCACAATAGAGTTCATCGAGAAGAAATACATGATTGTTGTTATCTTTAACTTTTTCGTCACTATGTCAAATTATTTGAAATCCACCCCCATTAAGTCCCGGATTTGGAAATTTATATTATGGATAGCTATGGTTTTAGTCACAAAGGTTTTGGGGTAAAAAAATTTTAGTCACAACCCTTTTTTCGTTCTCATGTTAATCACAAAGGTCAAATTTTTTATTAAAATGATGTATGCTGAAATTTTTGCCCCTCCCATTCTTATGCATGGTTTTAAAAACTGGACCGACCGGCCGGTTGAACCAACCCGAACCCAGCCGATTTTTGCAAAACGGACTACACACAAGGGGGCCTCGAGCCCCCACTCACTCTTCTTCTAGTTTTCTCCCCCAAATGTGATGAAACCCTAGCCTCCTGCCTCCATCTGAGAATCAGCGAACCCAAGGAACCGTAGCCGCCGTCGTGGTGGTTGTCGTCCTCGACGTCGAGTTAAACCACAAAGGTCCTCTCTTTCTCACAACTGATATCGGCGCTGCCGAGAAGGACGTTGTGGAATTCGAACGTCGATTTGGTGGTACCGAACTTCCACACGTCGAGCGTGTACTTCTTCAGATATGAAACCATTTTCGAAAAGGCGCCTCGTGTACAAAAATCAGCAATGGCAAAGGCGCCTTTTCGAAAATGGTTTCATATCTGAAGATGCTATCCCATTTGGCGCCTCCTACTCAAGTAGCGCCAAACTCCTTAGCGCATTTCATGAAGAGGGCGCCTCCCGTAAACGCGCCTCTTAGTCAGCCATGCAAAAAAATTTAGTCAGCTGCCACCGTGGCAAACAGTGGCAGCTGGGTCAAAAGTTTAAAAGGATGGCATTTAGGGAATAAGTTTTTCAAATGGTGGTATTTGGGTAAATTAACCTATGTACTCAAAGGGAGCTTTTAATGTTAGAATTTTTGTACTCTACCAGTTCAATGACCGGTCCAGTTCTCATAATATTTTAATAAAAAATTTTAACTTTTAAACAACTATAAGGGCAAAACGGTAAAATCAACCATTTTAATAAAAAATTTGACCTTTGTGACCAATCTGAGAAAAAAAAAAGGGTTGTGACTAAATAAATTTTACCCACAAACCTTTGTGACTAAAATCATACTTATCCCTTTATATTACTTTCAATTATTATATCTCTAGGTTGTAACTGAAAGACGAAAAAACATAAAACTCAAAAAAAAAAAAACTTAAAGTGCCGATAACAGCAGCTATTTTTCTTATAAAATTTCTTATGATTAACTTTTATAAATCCACGTGCTTGTAGATATATGTCCCACTGAAATTGAGAAACCACTTTTACCTAATGATTATGGACGTCCAACTCAGGACACAATCCATAAAAGAAGAAACCTAATGATTGTGGACTTGTTGGATAAAAAACTAGTCTACCTAGACTCCGCAAAATGTTCACTGCAACGCCATACAAGACTAGACCACATGCAGAAAGTGGTACGACGCAACATATAATATTTATTTTATCCACTAAACCGAATAATAAGGCTTCACATATAGATCTTCAATTTAATTTGAACTTATATTTGTCTACAGGCAGAGTACCTAGATAGGTTCTTAATAGCAGACAAGTTCTACAAAAATGAGTTGTCTATTCGGCAAAAGGCCTTCAGAATTCAATTTTATTGAGCCGCAAGTTGGACAACAACTGCTATCGTAAGAATTACTCACTCCTTCATTAGTATGTATTGTTCAAAACTGTTCCTTGTGTACAAATCATTAACTTGTCATGCATTAATAACATTAAAACAGACAAGATAGCAGGGTTTAGGTCTGCCTATGGATGATAAAATCTCACCAATGGACTAACTTTGACTTAGAGGTGACCATCTAATTCAACACTACAGTTTGACCAAAATTTAATTTCTCAAGGAATTTGGATGATATCTTCACATTCCAAAATATGATTTTTCTTTTTTAGGTTAAAAATGATACCACAAAGATGACTATTGCACTTAATCTTGTCACGTACGAACACAATCCAATTGGGGACATAATAAGCGAAAGGGCAGTGCACTACTGGGACATAAAGATGATCAATTCACAGAAGAAAAGAAAGAAACAAGCAAGAACAACCGAGATCAGTGCCATAACTCAAAGTCCGACAATATAAATCGGAGTATTTTTTAGTAATGTTAGGTTTATCAGTGGATTAAAAGTGCCAGTGTTTTATTATTTAATGTGACGCTCGTGATACTGATTTTCATTTAAATTTCCAATTGCACCTTAACTCAAACCTTTTGATTTCTTAATTTTTATTTGTGGTAAAAAATGGGGACCCAATTTTAAAAAGTTTGCAAGTTGAAATTTTAAGCGTATTGCCTAACCCGATATACAAATATTTCACCAACTTAATCCAATATTTTCACAAATCACGTCTCTTATGCCAATATTTAAAAATAATTAACCTCTACTTTTCAAAATATAAAAAAGAAACAAAATATGCCAAAGCATTTGTGAATGCTTACTTAAAACAACAATTTAAATAATAATAATAATAATAATAATAATAATAATAATAATAATAATAATAATGATGATAATAATAAATTATTTATATTTGAGTAGTATCAGGTGTATTGTATTAAGTTTTTGGTGGTAATATGTGAAAGAGAATTTTTACAATCTCATTTTGGAGAGAAAATAATACATTTTTTAGTGGTTCTCATTTAAATAATGATAAAATATTATTTTAGTTCGGACAACAAAAAAAAATTTTAATCCTAATACTTAGGTAAAATTCTAAATTAATTCATAGCGTTTTAAGCATCTTATATATTTTAATTTTAAAAAGTTTTAAACATTATAAGTTAGTCTTATATTACTAAATTTGAGATGAATAATTAACGAAGAGAATGGCATTTATGTTAGTTCTCCAATATGGTAGGTACCTTAAACAATATGTTAGGTGAAAAAAAGTTAATAAAAAAATTATAGAATTAAGGTATATATGGGTTTGTAAAAAAATTAAAAGAAGAAATTTATAACCTTAATTTCATAGTTTATTATTATTACTTTCTCCGTTACTTTTCATCTCAAACTTAATGGTGAGATAACATTAATTATTAATTTTGTTTGAAATTTTTTTCGAATTAAAACAGGATTTTGAAACTTTTTAAAATTAAAAAATTACAATGAAAATGGTAAAAACTAATTTATAATTTGAGCCAAATATTGAGAAACATAACCTTTTTTTTTATAGAAGAAACATAACTTTACCATTTGAATATTTTTTTTTTACAAGGCTAGAGCCTGAGCCCAATTGAAAGGAAGATACAAAAGAGTGCAAGAACATACAAGAGACAACATAACAAAAAATCAAAATCTATGACAAAAAAAAAAAGAAACCAAAATACATCAACAAAGGAGAAGAGGATCAGTCAACAAAAAAAAAAAAGAGAAGAGGATCATAAATATAAAGGGGGAATGCACCTAATTAAATAAATGCCGCTGGTACAACAAAAAATAAAATGCGATGCAAGTTTGAACATGTATGAGGTTGTTTCCAGATCCTTTTTTTTTGTTTTGGGCTAAGCCCATCAACTTTACCAAAGCTCTAACTGCCCCACCCACCCAAACCCCTCAAAATTCTAATAACGCCTTTTGATGAAGTTGCTGCCGCCGAAGTCGACTTTGCCCGCCGAACAAGAAGCTCACTTCAAAAATTCCTATTGTTGTTGAAGATTGTTCCATTGTTAGATCTGTGCTCAGTAGTCGATGTTGCTGCTAGGTTCGATCAGGTCTCCACCACCACCAACGCCTTCGGACTAGGCCTCTATGTAGTGGCGATTTTCGACGTACATTACGGTACAAGACTTCACTGGTTTGGTTGTCATGAAATCCTACAGCTGCTATCTACGCCGCCCCTGGCTCTTGTCTCTGCCATACCATTAACCTTGCAACAACTCCAAAGCTGAATAACTAGTAGCTCTTTCCCAACTATCGAGGGAATCGCAACTTGCTAATGTCCAATGCTCGGTGTCTCCTCCCGCTGCCGCAAGCTCCAGTTGATGAAAAATTCATCCCAGTAATGTTGCATGTCTGATTCTCTTGCAGGTAATGGTTTATTTAGAAATGTACCAAGTCGCATTGCCGTTGATAATTTTCTATTGTCCAAGTTGATGTCAATAGAGCTATAGAGAGAAGGGGGAAGTAGGTGTTTTTTATCTGTATGTTAATTCAAAATCTCTGCTGCAATGTTTAACCGTATGTACTAAGAGCTGGTCAATTATGGGAGCCCACAATTTTCAGCAAGGTCTTTTACAACCTTTCTCACCTCACTAAAAGACAAAACCACACAGCCTAACTGTCATGGAACGGAGTGCCATATACGTCCTTTTTCTCTCATAGTTGTAAAAACCGTTTTGAATCGGCCGATCGGATCGAAAAACCGAACGCCTAGCCGGTTCGATAAGTCTAAAGGATTGCACTAGCAGGAAAACCGGTGTATACCGAATTATACCCAGAGACTTAGTCAAAAATCGGTGACTTAGCCGGTTTTGAGAAAAACCGGACTGGGTCAAAAAAAATTTTCCCTTTTTAAAATCCCACCAAACAACGCCGATTTTGGACTCAAGTTTAAAAAAAATCTGTTGGAGTTTGGATCATGATAAGGCTGTCTTGGCTGGTTTCTCATGTAGTTAGCATGTTCCACTGATTGATCATCTCTGATTAAGTTGCACATATGATTCTCATGGGACCCCCACAAATACCACATACAAATGGAGTTTCTGTTGGAGCTCCCAATGCTACAACCTCTAGCTTCTCTAACTTCTTGATTACAGTTGATAATTGTTGAGTCATTGCTTTATTTTGAGCTAGTAATGCTTCCATAGACTCAACTTCCATGACTCCCCTCTTGACTGTCCTATCAGAGGTGAACATGTATTGGTTGTTTGCTACCAACTCAATCAGTTTCATAGCCTCATCTGGTATCTTAAGTTGCAGAAAACCACCAACAGATGAATCCAACAAAATTCTTGAAGTACTAGAGAGACCATCATAGAAAGTTTGGAGCTGCAACCACTCCGGATACATATTAATAGAACTACTCCTGACCATGTCTTTGTACCTTTCCCATGCTTCATACAGGGACTCATTATCCTTTTGTGCAAAGGAATGGATGTCATGTCTCAACTTGGCTAATTTTTGTGGTGGAAAGAATTTAGCCAAGAACTTGCTCACTAAATCATCCCAAGTTCTAATGCTTTCTTGGGGTTGAGTATTAAGCCATTGCATTGCTTTATCCCTAAGAGAAAAAGGAAAAAGCCTAAGCTTGATAGCATTAGTAGTGACTCCATTGCATTTCAAAGTGTCACAGATATGTAGAAAAGTTGCAATGTGTAGATTAGGATCCTCTTGGGAGTTGCCATAGAACTGGCCTTGTTGCACAAGCTGAATGAGAGATGGTTTCAGCTCAAAGTTGTTAGCTTCCACAGCTGGTCTAACAATGCTACTGCCACAACTTGCTGTGCTTGGTATAGTGAAATCACCAAGAGTTCTCATTTCTTCATTTGGATTTTCTACAACCATGCTTAGTTGATCTTCAAATTTCAAATCTTCTTGATTTTTGGCAGATTGCTGTTGCTTCAACTTTGCTTGTTTTCTTAATTTTTTGAGTGTCCTTTCAATTTTTGAATCAAATTATATTGCTGGTTTGTCTCGGTTTCCCTGCATGCAAGTAACTAAAACAAATAACAAACAAAAACATAGGAAATTCCAGTGTCACAGTGAAGAAATTTCCTTGTCAATCCAGAAAAAGAAGTGAATTTATCTATCTCAAAGAAACAATCACAAAATATTGTCAATATAAACCTTTCCCTGGCAACGGCGCCAAAAACTTGATGCAACGAATCTTTTCGCAACAGTCCGGCAAGTGCACCGGATCAAGTAATACCACTTGAGAGTGGATATCGTTCCCTCGAGAAAAGGTGGATCAAGCAATATTCTTAATCAATTCCCTTAAGTAGATCCAAGTATTAATCAAAGATTAATACGAAACTAAAGAAAGAAGCAGTAAAGAATCATGCAACAACAAGAAAATATATCAAGAAACTAAATCTTTATTATCAATTTTATCACTAATCAACAAGAACAATTATCAAGAAAGGGGGAAATGCAAATGTAAAGAGCAAGATCAAGAAATTGGAGATATTCATCACTAATTTCATAAACCAAATTTCACCATTCAATTTCTGCAATTATTATCAAATCAAAATGAATCCTAATATAACTAAATCCTAATCTCTTAGTGATCTAGTTTCATCTTTATCCTAATTAATCATCAATCTCTTGACTAATTAATACAAGAAAAGAGATAATGCACACATCATGATTCAAATCAACAACAATCAACAGGATTTCATGGAAAGAATTAACATGTCACATATTCAATCTCATACAAACCCTATTAGATTATTAAAGATTCTAATGTACATCAAATCACATGCTTATCTCTAAGTCACATGAAGAAATATGGAATGATTCTTGATTATGTTTGAATGCCTATTTTCTCAAATGCAACAATTCAAAACAAGAAAGATCTAATTATTTCTCAATACATTAAACCTTCAAAGACTAAAATCAAAGAATCAAACAATATACAAATCAATCATCTATGTGATAAAAATACAGATTCATATACATACACACTTATTCTATTCATCATCTCTACTGCAAAGAACAAATGTGAAGGATGCTTCTTGAACAAGTCTACAATATCAATGTTAATGCACAACCAGATTTTATGTCACATATTCAATCAAACATCAACAACAACATTCATAAATCATTTAATAATATGTTTAATCTCATAAACCGGTATAGAAATTAAACCAAGATAAGAACCAATTATACCTCTCGGTTGCACTTGATTCTTGAATCATGAACAAGAAGAATCCTTTGAATTTGATGAAGAACTTGTAGATATTGAAGTGAATATTTGGTTAATCCATTAGCTTGGTGATAAATAGAGCTCCTCCTGCTCAATCTCTATGGTGTTTAGCCACTCATGATTATGAGTGACTCAAATAATGTGATGAAGATGGATCTTGGATTCATAAAACTATGAATCTTGGAAGGATGAATGCTATGAATGTGAATCTTGAATGTATGAACATTCAAAGATTTAAAGAGAGAAAGAGAAAGAGAGAGAATGAAAGCTAAGAGAAAGAGAAATTTAAAACTGAATTGCCTCTGATTGATTGATGAAAATGTATTACAAACTAATCTATATCTAAGTGGAACTAAAATTTATCTAAAAGATAAGTTGATGTCTAATCTTTAATGTTCCACCTATTTATAGATTTTAGATCACCTAAATGAATTACAAATGAAATTAAGATGAAATTACAAATAAATATCAAATCAGCATTTTAATAGCCTAAAGACTGATTTCTGGCGCCTGGGCATTGAGTTGGGCGCCCAAGCACTGACATTGGCTAAGGCTGATACTGTGATGCTGAACTTGGCTCTTGGTGCTGAGTATGGGCGCCTAGGCGCCAGTCTGGCTAACTCTGGAGTGCTGCTGGGCGCCTAGGCGCCAGAATGGGGAGTCAGACTAGGTGCTTGGGCGCTTGGAGCTGCTGCTGATGCATGGAGGGGCTGTTTGGCGCCTAGGCGCCAGGATGGGTGCCTAGGCGACAGAAACTGTGTCAAAGCTAGATGAATTGGGCGCTGGTTTGGGTGCCTGGGCGTCCATTTCTGCCTCCAAGTCCATGTTTTCATGCTCCTTTAGCTATTTTCACTGAAATTAATCAACAAAATACTCAAAGTACCATATTTATTCAGTAATAAATAGTTTACATGTATTTTTACTAATTAATGAATTTATAAAACAACTAAATTAAGGAATTAAGCATGATTTAGTTAAAGAAATCATTAAAGATGCTAATGCATCAATTGGTCTTCCCCGTGCCGTCAGCTATTATCGTGTCGTTCGGTGAGTGTTTAGTGGCTGACTTGCTGTTCGTTCTACAGCCCGTTTTCCTCTTTTGTTTTTCAAGTTAATTCTTTTTTTTTTTGTGTGATTGTTACTGGATTATTACTTGTTAAGTGTTATTGATATGTTCTAGTTTATTTTTTTATAATTGTTAGTATGATGCTGTAAATTGTTACTTCTAGCTATGTTTTGGTTTGTAATTATTATTTTGCTATTGTTAAATTTTACGTTAAATTATACACGAGATCCTTATAGTTTCAGTGAAATTGCAACCAGGTCCCTATAGTTTAAAAGTTTGTAATTGAGTCCCTATATTTATAAAAGAAAAAAAGTTGTAATTTAGTCCCTATTCGAATTTGACATTAAAATATTACAATTGTACCCTCCCTATCTCCTTTAATGGACTTCTTGTTTTTCGGTTCTTAATCACGTGCTCTTTTCAAGTGAGTTTATGTT
This sequence comes from Stylosanthes scabra, assembly GCA_036250425.1. Lineage (NCBI taxonomy): Eukaryota > Viridiplantae > Streptophyta > Magnoliopsida > Fabales > Fabaceae > Stylosanthes > Stylosanthes scabra. The sequence continues at coordinate 44,368 of JASCZI010241851.1, read as the reverse complement.
AAAATCGTTAACTTACTCACTCCAAATGAGTGCGATTGCGATGTGAGAGCACAAAATGACGAGAGTGAAGGAGGGAAGAGGATTTTTTTTCTTTTTGAATTCATCAATTTGAGGGTAGCTTTCATCATTTATGGGATGGGTAATTTGGTCGATCACAATTTCATCTAATGTAAAATATGGAATATTCCAGAGAATATTCTGTTACATTAAATGTTTTTTTAGCAGCATGGACTAAATTTCAACTTTTTTTTTTATAAATATAGGGACTCAATTACAAATTTTTAAACTATAGGAACATGGTTGCAATTTTATTAAAACTATACGGATATAATAATTTAACCTAAATTTTAGTTTGCTGCTGTTGGATTACAAACTAGTTTTTTTTGTATGTATTAAGACTTTATGCCCATTAAACACATTTATCTACATATTTTAATATTAGGTTTGACACGCCCGCTCGGGTGGGGATGCTTTCGTTGTTGTAGTTGAAAGCACCTCTTCCCTCACGGGCTGCGTCAAGACGTTTTAAAAGGATGTCACAGCGGTGCAACCAATTACCGAGTATGGGACTCGGGTCATTCTGCTAAAGAAGCGAAATGGGAAGTTTATTTTTGATTGGGGTTTGGTTGCAGTTGAGTTTGTTTGAAAACAGCTCGCAGTTAAAAGCAGTTGAAAGTACTTGAAAGCAGTTGAAAGCGGTTGAATAACAATAATAATAAAAGAGTATCTCGGCCGTTGGTTGAAATACTGTGCATCCCTATCATTGGTGCTGTGTCCCGGATCGATTATACACCCATAGGAGGAACCTCTGCACATCCTTGATCAACTAGCTGTGAGGCAAAGGACCCACAATACCGGGTACAAGACGAACTCACAAGGTGCAGGTATGGCAATGGAGTCAGCGATCCAACCCCTTTTGATAATTGTTGAACGACTCTCTAGAGAACCTGCTGTCACCAAGTCAATCCTGCTGTCACCAAGACCTAATGCGCTTATCTAAGCTGGCATTGGAGTCTATGATCTAACAACCAGGGCTGAACGAAATCTTTAGGGATCCCGCTGTCACCGGGTCAATCCTGCTGTCACCAGGTTCTAATGCACTTTTACCCGTTCTCACCGTGGTGAACCTCGTACTGTAAGGAACTTGCCACTATGCTAGCAGAGGTGTTCGGATAGCATTACGGGCTTAACCCATTCCTTCCCCTCTGATCCATTGGGGACTCACGGCTAAGGTCATTTGCACATTTCACCTCACAGCCGAGACACTATGGGACTCTACTCACTAATTGCGGAAATCATAAAAGTGTGGAAATAAATCGGCAGCATAATAGTATGTAAAATCGCAATTTGCAGAAAAGTAAACGGACAGAATAACGGTAAAGTAATTTGATTAAAACTGAAGTTGACAGAATAACAGTAATATAAACAAACAAGTAATAAAAATAAAAAAGTCTGGCTAGTGAATGGACAAGAAAACCTAAAATGGAACCCTATAATCTAAGCTAAATATGGAAGTGGGCTCCCTTGAAATGGTGAAAAACTCCTCTATTTATAGATGCTGGAATTGATGACCTATGCGTACGCATGGAAGCTTCATATGCGTACGCATAGGTGCCGAGATCAGAATTTGGGCGTGCCGCCCACGCTTGGATGCGTACGCATGGCTTCATGTGATGCGTACGCATAGGCTCCAGCAAAGGCCTTCTAGGTTTTGTTGCGATCCTTTCGTTCCTTTCGCTCTCTCCGAACTCGCCTGTTAAATCCTGAAACACTTAAGCACACACATCAAGGCATCGTGCGGAACGGGAAACAGTTCAAAACATAGTAAATGTTGGCCGAAATAGCATATAATTACAATTACAGCCCTAAAGAACAACTAAGTGCAATTAGACCTATTTTGTTAGTGTTTAAGTGAGGAAATGGTAATAATTAATCAATTAATGCAGTGAAATTACCTATCAGAACGAGTTTCATCAAGGTTCTTCACAAATAATAATTTTATCTATTTAAAAGTGGTTTAACGGTTCAATCAATAATTCAACGGTTGAACGTCTAAACCATTAAAACCAATAGCTTCACCGGAACGGTTTTTTCGACTCTGTTTTCCATTCGGATACGGGATACGGGATAATTTCCTAGTTTATATTGAAATACAGATGTCCTAAAATAGGGATAAAACTAAAAGAAGAGAAATTGGAATTCCCAAAACCAAAACAGGAATTCAAAATCAGAATCTAACAAAGAGATAAGCTTAAAGAAGAGGATCTATAGCTGCTTATCATCTCCGACGAGTTGCCTTCGTTCTCAGACCATCTGGCCGGCGACGAAGGTAATCACTCTTACTAAGCCAAGCTTGACGGAAGTTTCCATTCATGGCTGCCACTAATTTTTATGTTACTGCAACTGTTTCTTTTCCCAGATTGCGTTAGCTTTCGGGCAAGTAACTCCCCAAACTCAATTAGGCCAGAAAAAGAAAATGCAATTGTAGAAGCAGAGTTGCAGGATAGTAGAACACAAAGAAGAAAATGAAAGGGTTAGGTTCTCATGCACCAATGGTATCAAGAGGAAAGCCTCCTCCTTTGTTGGCTGTGGTGGACACATTACCATTCTGCCCTTCTCTCTCCACTACCACTACCACTACCTTATCACTCTGTGAGTTCTTCTTCTTCTTCTTCCACGAGTGCGAGTACATTATACTGGGTAGGTGGCTAGTGGGTGATGTTAAACGCTGTCGTTTTGATATTGACTCTCACTCACTCAACCATAGCGGATTCTCTCATACTGATTTGTGGGTTTGGCAGATTCCATAGACATAAAATAGATGGACATGATATAGGAAATAAATGAAAAGTAATTTGGAGTCCTAACTTATCCTTCTAACTTCTAAATAAAGAAAGTTTTGAAGAAATTTTTACATTTTTAATGTTTTCAAAAAATAACATTTATATTTGATTTTTTTACCCTTCTAAGTTCTAAGTATTATTAGGAGGAGGATGAATTAGGACTCTTTATGACTGCTCGGAAGTATACATGATTTGGTGGGGGCGTGTAGTCAGATAGATAGGGTGCTAGTTAGTCTAGAGTGATTAGAGGAGACAAGGTTGAAATGTGGACGAAGAGGTCTATCAGACCACTGCCCTGTGATGGTGGCAGTGTGTGTTCGGAACCACAACTTATTTGGAGTTTTTGACTCATGGTTTTTCTCATGAAGGGTTCCTTAGAATGATAAGGAAGAATGGAGGGGGATAGGGAATATGCAATTTGTTGAGAAGTTGAAGGCATTGACAGTACCGCTGGGTATCCTTTGTGAGCTGAGAGTAGTGGCATATGATTAAATCCTTGATGGCAATGCTTGAAAATCTAGTGTGGTTTTGATATAGGAATATTTATTGTGGCTTTATTTTTATTTTATTTCCCCTTGAACTATGCTACACCTTGCTGTGTTGAGCTAATTATTTTTTTTTAAAAAAAGAAAAAAGAAAAAGAAAAATACATGGTGGGACACTGCTGATGTGTATTAGACTCTAGTGTACTGTGTTATAGTATCCAATATCCGAATGTTTTACGGAACTGTCATATCCTGTTAGCCTGTAACTATATCAGTACTTGGGCAACATAGCTGAACTTTCAAGCAGGAAGTTATGTTCTTATCCAATAAATAAAGTTCCTTTTGTGTTTGTTAGCTTATTTAGCAGTTAGTTGTTTTGTGATGAGCATATATCAATATTTTTTAAAGTATTGGAATTTGTGTGATATAGCGTGTCATTTCAATTGTGTTGATATTGTTATTATACTTGCTAAGATTCGCAAAAAGTCGAATACAGAACTGACACATTGGGTGATTCATTGGAAAACTATGTTACTTGAAGTAATATGATATTGAAGTGAAGATTTTTGGCAACAACTACTTTCCCCGATTTATTGTTATTTTTTAAAGTAAGATTTTCTTTCCTTTAGATTTTTGTATTTTGTTTTTCATTTGATTGGTGATAGTGACTGTGTTATAAACACTTAATTTAATAACTATGCTAATCATATGTGTATCGTTGATCTGGATCCTAGGTATCTATATCAATAATAGCTGTGGAATGTATGCTTCCACTTGTATTTTGAAACCTTTGGCTTTGTACAGCTTTAATTATTTGTACTCGTATTCTTTCTTTCCTTTTTTATTTTTATTTTTTGGCCTTACCAAGTTGCATTATGCCTAAATTATATAGTAAGATGCAGACAGAAATCGAGATTGAGCTTGGCCCATGGCACAATTCGAGCCCAAGCATCCAACGCTGGTATAGGACCAAGAGATTATGGAAGTAGTAGTGATATAGATAGCCAGAATATCTCTCAAGGAAGTCATATTAACGAAAGTTCACCCAAAATGTGAGTATTATTTCATTGAGTTCACTCCACAATGAAAAAAGATTGTGGACATTCAGACCTTTACATGTGCTGGTGAAGTGATATTTAGTGTTTGTAACTAATCAGAATATACCTTTTGTTTTGTTGGGCATGTTGGTTGCTTTTATGATTGGTATAGTACCTGCCTTGATAACTGAACTTTTGTTTGGGAGTTCGATGCAAACTTGCTACACATATACATAATTTTTAAATTAACGAGTGTGTGTAATTCCATGAATTTATTGTCTTATTCTTTTACTTATCTTTATACTGGTGGAGTGGTGGTACTGTTATATTAATGTTGATGTGCTGCTGAAGAAAACAAGCCTTTGAGAAAGTCTGTAGTTTGCTAAATGTGCTTTTGATCAACAAACCCAAATCCTCTACTGTGTACACATCCTGTGTGTCAATTTTGTTATTTATCATCAATCTGGCAATAAGATTATTTTCTTGTTTCCTTTTATTGTCCTACCGTGTGCTTGGTATTGGAGTAAAAATGGAGGTGAATCATTTGATTCATTTCATGTATTAGATTTGTGACCCCCATTTGATTCATTTGGTATTGCATGCCAGG
>JASCZI010241851.1:25634-39280 GCA_036250425.1 Stylosanthes scabra | reverse complement strand
CCCCCCCCCCCCCCCCCCCCCAAAAAAAAATAAAAGAGGGAGAGAGAGAGAGAGGTAGGAATGTATTTGAAGACAACAATTGAAGATATCAATTCATGTAGCAGATTATGTTAGTATCGTTTTAATCATACTTGCAATTCCTGCATGGTCCTATTATAATTCTTATGTAAATAATATTTTATGGTTTGGCAGTGCGAAACCACCTAAATGGATTGCCACGTATCCTACATCTATAGCTCTTGCGTTGTTCGGATGTGCTCTTGTGTTTTCACTAATAACCTTTTTGAAAGGGGGACCTTCATCAGTTCTAGCAGCAATTTCAAAATCAGGATTCACTGCTGCATTTACATTAATATTTGTTTCTGAGATTGGAGACAAGGTAATGACTATTATTGCCTATAATTTAAGTCTTAACTTCTTCATTTTATTATCATCTTCTGAAAATCATTATGTGCTAGGTGCTTAACATACTGATTTAATAAAAAAAAATAAGTTCTTATAATAATATATAAACTTCAGTCGGTTTATCAATGACCATTTTTATGAAAGTTTATACTGTCAGTGGGAGGTCAAAAATGCTTTTATATTTCTAAGTTGCCCCTTAAACAAGGGTTGAAAGTTTATACTGTCAGTGCTAGGTGCTAGATGCATGATTTACCTATTTTACTTTGCAAGGGTTGAACTCTTTACCACTTAACTATGGAGAGGCTACGAAACCATGCCCGGGATTGATTCTTCTGAAAAGATGAATCTTTAGAGTGGAGACCTAATAATGAAATATATATTTGAACAGAATTGATTGGAAATAAATGGAACCTTATCTGAGATCTCGGTGATGACAGCAAATGTTCTACCCCACTGAACTTTTCAAAGAGCAAATCAATTGTTGGCTTAACATAAGTTTATTTTATGCTTATAAGTGCTATTGGCTAGTGTTCATAATGTTAACTTGTGAATGTGTTCCGTAGTAAACAAGACAATGAAATATGTTAACATATTCTCTCCTGCCGTTAGGAGGGGACAAAGGTTCCGCAGCTCTCAAAATAATTTGTCTGAAATATTGATTTTTCAATTTATCTGTAAGCAGAAATATTGATGCTTTTAAAAGATATCAACTTAGTTATAAATATCCTACAGGAATTCATTTTTAGAAATGTGATTATGTGTTGAATCAAATGAAGATTTTTTATTTTATTTTATTTTATATTTTTTATTTTTATAGTATTTGATAGAGATGTCTGCAACTAATCTTGGATACCTGGAAGCTGGAGTGTTTTATATCTTGTTGGGTTGAGTTTTGTAATGAAAAAAGAACTTACATTTTTTTAATCATGTTTAAGTTATTGATGTATTATGGGACCTGAAGTTCGTTTTCTATGCTTTGGTGTCAGACATTCTTCATTGCTGCACTCTTGGCAATGCAATATGAGAAGGGATTGGTATGTCTTCTTTCTTCTTTTCTCCACAATTTTACATTATATGCCGCGGTGTCCTAAAATTTTATCCATTTTTAATTTAATATATAGTCAACTGTATATAGCAGCATTCTGTAAATTTGGTAGTGGTTAGTTTATAGATTGGTTGTGTTCATACTGTGAATAAGAGATTTATGCATAAATTTAGACACAATTTTGACTCAAACACTGTTTTAGTGCAATCCTTGTGTAGTTGCGTTAATATGCACGTGCATGTAGTAATCTGAGTTGCATCATCGGTTAAACTTCCCATATAGTCTGACAATTTTGCAAATTGGAAATATTGAAGGAGCATGTCTATAAGAAAATAAATAAATTAATCATGAAAAATGCATATGTGATCTTCCCCTACACAGGCTACACTCATGTTGAGAATTGAGACTGTTTACCTATTTTGACATTTTAGTTTTAGTTGACCAGTGCATCTTAGTTTAGTTTAATTTTATTTTGGAACAAAATTTTATATATTTTGTAACATAACTTTTGTATATCAATTAGGTCCTGTTGGGGTCAATGGTTGCGCTTGCACTCATGACAATCCTATCGGTTGTAATTGGCCGAATCTTTCAGTCAGTGCCTGCTCAGTTCCAGACAAGTAAGTGGTATTTCATATTTTGAGAAGATTTATTATATCTTATTATGTCCTAGGAGTGAAATAATTCATCTCTCAACTTTATAGGGGATGAATACCATGGATATAAATGCATAGTAGTACATTAGTATGATCTATTTAACAAATAGAAAAGAAGAATGTAGAAAGTTCCCGACGAATTGATCTACACAAGTGGGCTAAAACTTTCCTTCCTCAGAATATATTAACACTGAAATGAAAAACTGTCTTGTTTAGTATTCAAGAGACTAAACACTCTCCTAACCGGAATTCTATTTCGATCTTCTGAGGAAATCCCCTCAATGCTTTTCCGAACTCACGCCACTACTTTGCCAGCTCGGCAAATTAGCTATAAAACACACCACTCCTAATAGAATGCTATCTTGGCCCTTCTGCTTTTCTGCAATGATGGAGCTTACAATTTATTTCCCCCAATAAAATATCAATCTTCATTGTTTTTCAAATTAGATTGAAATATCTGAAGACTCTATGTAATCAGCGTTCAATTGGTTTCAAAATTAAAATGTAGTTTCTGTCATGGTCTTGAATTCTTTTTGTTTTGGTAATATGTAGTTCTAAGTTCTTTTACCCCAAGTTCAGTTGCATCTAGTGGGTCCCCCCTTTATTGTGTGAAAAAATGAAACACTTAGCTGTTATAATTACTGCTGAATTTCCATTTTTTTGTGCGGTCTTCCTGCAGCCTTGCCAATTGGAGAATATGCTGCAGTAACTCTTCTTTTGTTTTTTGGCCTAAAAGCAATAAAAGATGCATGGGATCTCCCGTCGAATGGGGTTAAGAATGGTGATAATGGTAACCCCGAACTTGATGAATTTGCTGAAGCAGAGGAGCTTGTGAAAGAAAAGGTTTGAATCCTATGTACCTGGATTACAGGGCCTTTATTGAGTTACAGAGTTCTTGGCCAAGTTTATAATATGAAACAGCAGAGATTAATATGCAAGGGTTAATTGATTAAATTATGTTTTCTTCATATTCGCAGTTTAACTTGTATGTACAGTTGCCTGGTCCTTGATGTGTTTCGATATGTCCTTCAGGTGTCGAAACGGCTTTCAAATCCATTCGAGATTATTTGGAAATCATTCAGCCTTGTATTTTTTGCTGTAAGTCTCCTTTATTCTTATTATATTCGACTGCAGGACATCTTAGGGTCAATTTGGATTGGTTTTTGAAAACTAAATACCTATATATATATTTTATATTTTTAAAAAGATTTTTGAATAAAAAACTCATTCCACAATTGGATATACTTTCTAAGAAAAATTTTCAAATATTAAAAGTACTTTTAGTTTTATTTGGACAAAAAAGTACTTTTTTTTATTAAGAAATATAAAAGGAATGTCAAAATATTACAATTTTGATTTAGATGATCTGCATTCCCTCAAAATTCTACTTATATTTTTCGTTTGTCTTGGATTTCAAGATAATGTGATAATATCTCTACAATATGTATGATCTCTTTGAATTAGTTTCGGTTCTATTCTTTTATGATTATATCCTTATTTGATTTGATTAGGAATTGAGTTTCCTTAATACTATAAATAGTGATAGGAGTGTCTTACCTCTTGCAACACATAACATTAGAGGAGAATATATCATTAGCAATATTATTCAATATCAGTTCTGTTTCAACAGTCACTTGTGGGTAAGGAAGATATAGTCACTTAGGCTGCGCTTTTTTACAAGCAAGAGACAAGGATATGGCGAAATAAAATTAGGGTAAAAGACAAATATACCCCTAACTTTTTTAAAATTGGACAAAAATACCATTCACTTTGCTGAAATACCCACATACCCCCAACCTTTGAGAAAAGTGGACAATACTACCCCTTCGATGGTCTAACCCACGTGTGACCATTATGAAGGCGTGTGATGTGGCTGTCAACGGCATCTAGGTGGTCATAACGGAGCCACGCTGTACAGACTAGGCCTGTAATTGACATTAAACAGCAAAACAAAGTCGATTCCTTTAAAAGAATGAAGCCCTTGCTAATTTCGAACGGTTCATGTAAAAGAGAGGTAATAGCTTCGTTTTGCTATCTAATGTCCATTATAGACCTGGTCTTTACGTGGCTCTGTTACGGTCATCTAGGCGCCATTGACTAGTCATATTACACACCTTCGTAACGGTCACATATGAGTTAGACCAACAGAGGGGTAGTAGTGTCCACTTTTCTCAAAGGTTGAGGGCGTGTGGGTATTTCAACAAAGTGGAGGGCATTTTTATCCACTTTTAAAAAGTCAGGGGTATATTTGTCTTTTACCCATAAAATTATGTGTCCTAACACAATGAAATAGTTTCCTTCTTAACAAAAGGGACACAGGGAGTTAGACAACTTATTTTTTACTTTTTGTCCCTATCAATCTTTCATCATTATATTTTTCACTATTCTATTTTTCTTTCCAAATTTGTGAGTAAGTAAATAAGGGTAATTTGACTTTTCATAATGTTCTATCTGATATTTAATTTATCATCAAATGAAGTACAAAAACACTAATTTTTGTGTTTTTGTCCTATGTATTCTTGTTCAAAACCAAATGCAGCTATAATAATTCTTTTGTGGATGGACTAATGCTAAGTTGTCGCTACCAATTAATAACAACAGCTATATAGAATCAAGCTTTAATATTGGTTATTGGCTTATGTGTCTTCTATTATAGATGCTTAAAACGTGGATTTTAATTTGGTAACTGCAATTGTTTAGGAATGGGGAGATCGTTCTATGCTTGCCACGATTGCGCTCGGTGCTGCTCAGGTACACTTTTAAATTCTTAAACAATGCATCATGTATTTTGCTCAATGCGTTAACCTGGCTAATATCTTGGCATGTTCAGTCTCCTTGGGGCGTTGCTAGTGGAGCCATTGTCGGGCACCTACTTGCAACTTCAATTGCTATAGTAGGGGGAGCATTACTTGCTAACTACATTTCTGAAAAACTGGTATAACCCATAACTTTACATGGCATCAGATATTTTAATTTTTCTAATTGATGAAATACCTAAATTGGTTCCTGAGGAATTTCAGATTGGACACTTTAGAGTAATAACCCTAAACCCGATTAAAAAAATATTTGAAGACCGAATTCCGTGTTTATTTATTTATTTATTTATTTTATTAATATCTAAATTGGTTTATCTTCCTTCAGGTTGGCTACTTGGGTGGAGGGTTGTTTCTAATTTTTGCTGTTGCCACCTTTTTTGGAGTTTTCTGAATGCTGTTGCTTAGTGCTACTCCTTTTTGTATGTGTAATATACTAATATGTCACTAATAGTGATAGTGATACAATGATAGAAGCTCAAGCACCAAAGGAATGCAGAGAGAACAACGGAAATTTTATGGTTGAACAGATATCATTATTATGAGCAAATTGCTCATGTATAGGGTATGAATAAAATTGTGTAATTCTTTATGCTTGAGAGTTGAGACTAGCTTCTGTAATGTATACTCTGTTACTATCATTGAAACTAAATAGACTAGTAAAGCAAAAATACTGTCGAGTCATGTCCAAAAAAAAAAAAAAAAAAACATCTATCGAGTATATTAAAACCAAATGTTAGATGATGAAATTATTATATCTTTCTTCCTTGAAAAGATATCGCGGTATTCAAATTGGTTCCTGAAAGATATTAAATTAAATTGGTCTCGCCATCATCTTTAAATACCATGTATCACGAAATAATCGGATGTGTCATCTATCAAATAATCATTTTATAACGCATGTTATTTAATTGGTTAAATGATCAATTTGACTAAGAATTACATCTTTTAGGGACTAATATGATTAACAAAATCTTACTGGGACCAATTTGAATAATGCTATATCTTTCGATGACTAATTTAAACATTAACCCGATATGGAGGGAATAAGATAAACGGTAACATTATACGTACATTTATATATTTATCTTAATAAAAACAATTCTTGTTCTTTTTTGCTGTGACTCAAATTTTTCGTGCCGTATTTTATTATAAGCATGCATGAATACTTGGACACTTAGATTTATTCTAAGATAAAATTACCATATTTAATGTAACACCCATAATTTTATCTATACAATGGTATTATTTTTTGATTTCCCAAGGTATGCTCCAATCCGACAAGTCATTGACTAATCCTCCCCATATCTGAGCTTCATTTAAGGGTTTGCCGTTGCCCGTTGGCCACTGGATCGTTGCATGCACGAGGCGAGATTCTAATCCCCGACACTTACTTAAGCGGACTAGTGAGCTAACCACTAGACCAACCCAAGTTAGTTTACGGTGGTGTTATTTATATATCTATTTTATTCAACAAAGTTCAACTTAGAATCCGTTGTTACAAAATAATAATAAGTGCCAAAATATGTGCTCTTCTTCATTGTTATTATCGTTGTCGTGTTCTTATTGAATTGGAACTGTTTCTGTACTGCAAATCTAACTGAAATATATTTTATCATCACAAGCATCTACATCACATGAAAAATGAAAAAAAAGAAAGAAGACAACGAAGATGATGATATGGACAACGACGACGACAATGACAATGAAGAAAACAACAAAGAAGAAAAGTGCTAGGCAGTGTTCTGGAAATCGGATCGGACCGGCTGGTTCAATCAGAAAATCGGGAACCGGTCCCTTGTCCGGTCCGGTTCATAGGTGAAAACCGATTGGCAGCAGACAGGTCAAAACCGGTCAAAAACCGTGAATCGGTCCGATTTTTTAGCGTTTTTTAATTAAAAATTAAAAATATTATATTTAAAATTATTTTATTATATATTCAAGTAAACGGTCCGATTACGGTTCGACCTCGATCAAACTTTTAAACCCTTGAATCAGTCACTCCACCGATTCAGTGACTGATCCGGTTCTCTTAACCTTGGTGCTAAGTGTTTGTGAGAAAGAGGTGTGAAAAAGAAGATGAAGAGTGCAAGAAGAATAATAAGGAGGAGGAGAAAACAAAAGTTGCATGAATAAAATAGTTTGGTTAGACTTAGTTGTTTAAATCACTTGATCACCTAAAATTTTTGTTATATATATATAACATTCATAATTATATATTTATAACATCTAAAAATACTTATTTATGAGAGCAATAATTAATACATATCAAATAAGAAAAATTTGGTTGATTTGGACTAAATATTTTTGTCTCCTAAACATTTTATTATTACGAACCTTTTTTGAAAATATTATTTACGAGTTTATCTATCTTCTGGCTAAAGGTGTATGTTAAGATTACAACTTAAGAAAATTTTATTGAAAATATATAAAATTTAAGTCTTCAATGTCTTTATTTTGTATTTATTAACAACATAGGTACGAAATAAACATTAGGGAGTCAATAAGTATAATTAGGAATTATCATCCAAAATATTAAAAATCATCATCCGAAACTAAAAATAATTATCATCCAAAATTAATAAAACTTATCATCCAAAGAGTATAAATTATCATCCGAAACTAACAAAAACTTTACCACTAACATTTTTTATTGGTTTCACCTTTACTCCTAATTGTTGAAAATTTTACCCTCAACTTTTCAATTTGTCAACGATTATGGATTAAATTGAAACCAATCAAAAATTTTAGGAGTAAAATTGAATCAAATTAAATATTATGGGCATTTTTGAAACTTCTCATAAACGTTAAAGGATATAAACCATCTTTTCCCATTATTTATTATCAACTTTGAGGCTTGAAGAGTTAATTTGATGTTTTTTTTCCCCACTTTTCTCTATGTTAACCTCTATTTACTCTTTAGTTAATTTTAACACACATTAATATTATTAACTAGAAAAGCCTCTAGCAGATATAGATTAGTTAGTTATTCAATTTACCTACTTACTAATTAAGGAAGTGTTGATGATTTTAATGGTAGATTAATAGTTGACCTGAAAAATTGGATTCAGTAGATAAGAATGTTGTGCATTAGCCTTCTCGTATTGTCAATGGGGCGGGTGAGGGTGAGGGCGAGGGCGAGGGCGGAGAATGCCTTCCCGCTCCCCGTCTCCACTCCCAAAATCTCTCCCCGTCCTCGCTTCATTTCCATTATGGGGGAATTTTTGTCCCCGTCCCTATTCCCCGCGGATTCTCCATTTTCCGTCTCTTTTTAATGGATATTTAATAAAAAGTAAAAAAAATAAAAAATTAGTACAAAAATATTAATATAGTGAAATATCATTTAAATATATATTGTCTAAAATAATAAATCATTTAAAACTCAACATTATAATCAGAAATATAAAATAATACAACATAATAAGATGTAAAATGATTAAAATATATATGCTAGAAATTAATTAATAAGGATATCTAAGGCATTTCAAATAGTTCGGAAAATTTCGGAATGTGAAGTTACATAAAAGACTATAATATATATTATCTAAATAAGAATATTTTAAATATTTATTTTATATCGGGGATTCGAGGACAGGGTCGGGGATTTCCCGCTTGGGTCCCCGCCACTGCCTCAGGGGGATTTTGCCCCATCCCCGTCCCCACAGGATAAAATTCCCCGTCTTCGGATTCCCATTCGGGACGTTCCCCACGAGAATCTCCGCGGCGTGGGAAATTTTAACACCCCTAGTCAGATATAGTACATGTAAAGAAGAAGTTCAGAAAATATATTCATTAAGAATTTAAATGAGTAATATCCTCAGTTTCTAATAAATTTTAATTGGACTATTTAATTATAAAAAATGCTATTTACTAAATTAATTTCTAAAATCTTATTTCATTAAATAAGCCGGACTTCATGTCTCTCTATATAAACACATTTATATGAAAATCCTAAAAATTCTTAGAAATTACCATTTTTTATTAAATACTAAATAGTAATAATGAAGAGTTTTAATTATCCTCTTAATTATTTTCTTAATACTTAAAAGAATAAAAAATTTTAAACATAAATATTATATTTTAAGAACACAAAATGATAAAAATTTAAAACTCTCTTATTTATAAATTAAGATGATTATTTAGAAATTAGAAGAATGATTTAAGTCTTCAAAGTATTTTTTATTAAATAATGACTAAGAGTGATATATCTAATAAAATAAAAGTTTAAAGGCGAATTTAGTGATTAAGAACTAAAGTATGTGTGAAAAATTCTTCAAAATTTAGACTATTTTTAAACGCTCCTTGCTAAGTAAGGAGTATTGTACTCATTGTTAATTAAATAAATCTTAACTCTCTATTTTTTTTTATTTTATATCGATGACTCATATTTAGAGTTTAAAATTTAGGATTTAAATTTTAGGGTTCAATATTTAAAGTTTATGGTTCAAAGTCTTAGAATTTAGATTTAATATTAATAATTTATGGTTCAAAATTAAAAATTTCTGGTTTAAAATTATGACTTTGAAATTTAAAGAGTGCAACACTTTTTACTTTTTCTAAAGTGTATTAGCATTCACCAAAAACTTGGTATATTATTCAAATTAAAAATAGGAGTAAGATGTATCTTATCCATTAACAATGTAAAAAGTTTTACATTATCATTAAATTATATTTATACGTTTAAATGACTTTTGAAGCAGTAAGTTATAAAATTAGTTATTTTTACTTATATATCAATACATGATTGATTGTTTGTATAATGGTGCATATAATTTAGATTTTATTTTTTTCCCTAAAATTTATTAAAAGTTTTAAATATACTCTTAACCTTTTTTTTTATTTTGTCTAAGAAATTTTCTATTTACATCAAATGTACCCATGGTACCTTTAAGAATATTTTCATCAATCCAACAATAATGTTTGATGGTTAATTTACCTAATTGTCATTGTTTAAAAAATTATTTTTCGAAATATCATTTTTTTAAACTATTTACACAACTGGCATCCTTCTACTATGGTAGCAACTATCCTTCAATTGCTAACTCGTATTGATGATATTAATGTGCTAATTTGTGTCTATTTAAAACAATATTGCCAAGTTGGTCTTATATTCTTTTAAAAAAGTAACTTCTGATGCAAATTAAAAATTTTTGGACGAAATTTAACTAATTTTAAGAAACAAAAAGAATAAATTTAGGTGCACACATCCATATATTTATCTATGTATTTTTATACCTAATGGGCTCACGTGCCAAGCACAGAAATTATGAAGTATAACCTATGTTGCACGAATACGGGTACGGTACCTGTACCCGGTACGGATACGGGTACAGAATACGAAAATTTTATAAAAATAGGGGTACGGGTACGCAAGAATATATATAAAAAATAAATAAATTTTATAATTTTTTAAATATAAATTGTATTTTTTAATTAATAAAATATGTTTTATGTCAAATTTAATATATTTTTATTTATGAATAAATTTAAATAGTCAACTTAACATATTAAATCGTATATTTAAATAATTTTGGAACATAAAAATTTTAAAAATAAATAAAATTGGTTCAAAATAACGTAATTTTGTATTAAGTTATACAAAAAAGCTTATTCAGCCGTACTCAAAACGTACCCAAGACGTACTCAAAAAAATATCAAAAACCTTTTTTTTGGTCCGGTGCGTATCCAGCTGTATTTTTCGCGTACCCGGTACGGGTACGTACCGATACGGGTACTTTTGCCAAAAATGGCATATAGTGCAACCGAGAGTATATCACAAAAATTTTGACCAAAGAAATAAAGAAGTCTAGCACAAGAAATTTGAGTCACAAGAAAAAAAAAAAAATAAACACTCGATCCGGTCCTAACATTTATAAAATAGATAAAGCCACTCCTAATAATATTAAAATCCCACCGCCACCCTTGAACATTTTTAAAATATGGCACATAAATCCTCGAAGCAGGTTGCTAATGAATTACAATGATTATGTGTCAGTCATTGTGTGACATGTCAATAAATCATTTCAGGTGGATCTTTAAGACCAACTGACGTCATCCTTTCTTCAATTATCTTCATTGGGTATGTCACTTTAGGTGCTTTGTGACCATCATTGCTATGACAAGAGGCAACATACTCATCTAGTTAAGCAAAATATTTGCAATATGGTCTCTTTTGCCTATAATTAAATACAAATTAAACAATAAAAATCACAATGTGCAAGATTAAAAATAACTCTAAAATATTAACAAGAAGAATCTCTGTTAAATCCACATAAATCTTAAACATCAACAAGAAGAATCACAAAAATGATTATCTTAAAGTATGAGCAGCCAAAGAATAGCATGTTAGAATTCGCTTGGGTAGAAAAGTAAAAAAAATTGCATATGTTTCACAGTTACAGATTGGAACAACAAATTTTTTTCTTCTTCGTTGAAGATCCTCTGTGGCTGTTCATTATGCTCAAACTCTCTTCACCGTTGACTCTATGGTGATTGAGTGAGGTTGAATCTCTCTCTTCGATAGCCATGGATTCATTATGAAGAGAGGAACGTTGAATAGATGAACAATATTTAGGATTTCATCCTAAAAATAGTCATGAAGACAAGAAGGAACCTATTGGTCCTAAAGATCCAACCGGAATGGTTTATTGACAAGTCACACAATAATTGACACTAATCATGGTATTCTAAATCTGCTTTGCTGGTTTATTTGTCATATTTTAAAAATTTTCAGGCCGAGTTGAGATTTTAATATTATTAGAGGTGATTTTGTCCATTTTACAAATGGTTGAGGGTCGAATTGAATGTTTACTCAGAAAATAAAAATTAATTTTTGAAATAAATGTATAGATAAATGTGTGTTCATATAAATTTTAAATATGAAAAAAGACTAGAGAGCATAGTCAACACATTATGATCAATAGGAGCTAACACATACTATGAATGATAATTCATCTAAATTTTAAATGATAACCATATAAATTTTGAATGATAGTTTAATTTTTTTGGTTTAATAAATGATAGTTTAATTATTGACTCTCTATTGGTTCCATAGCATTGTTAAAAAAATATATATATATATATATACCCTATTACTTTTACGAAATTTAATATTTACCTAACTAAACCCAGGTTTTCCTAGTTTTTTAACTCGTTCTGCTTCTTTTCTTGGAGACTCCATAACAGTGCAACTGTGCAAGCTCACTCCACTTTCTCTTACCCTCTTCATTCTCTCTCTTCCACTCTGGACTCTGCGTCTGCCACCAACAACCTCCACCAAGCTGCCGGACTCCTCTTCTGCTCTCGATCTGGAAGCCGCCTCAGGGACAGCTAGCCACCGATCTGGACGCCGCCGCTCGAAGCAGATAATCGCCGGTCAGACCGCCTTCTAACAGAGCCACCGCAATCTTCCACCCGCACGCCATTCACTCCGACAGAGACCGTTCGTCGCCTTCGCTCCATTCCCCTGATAAGGCAAGTCTTCTCCTTTAGGTTTTCGTTTATTATTTTTTCTTTTCCACTGTTTATTTTTTATTTTATTTTAGTTTTTTCAATTTTAAAAAAAAATTCCATGTAGCAAACGTGAAACTAGGACCCAAAAGAGAAGTTGCAATGGTTAGGGAACCTTATGAATGCAATTGAATGACATGCATTATTTTATGAATATTAGCTTCCAGAACATTCTACACGTTTAGAAGAAAAAAAGGGCTTGGGGTTTCAATGAGCTCAGGAATTACTTGTTTCTTTCATTCTTGAGTTCAGAGCTAAATACTATCACCAAATCAGACCTATTTGAGTCTGATTTTAATTCTGAAATATTCTGTTTATTAATTTTACACATTTGATTTTCCATTGATATCCAACTATTAATTGTTTTTGTGGTCGTTGAAGTAAGCATTTGTTCATGTGTTCATGGTTAAATGTAAATGTAATCTAGCATAAAGAAACAAATAAATAGAAAAAAAAAATTGTCAACATCTTCATGCCTAGACAGCTTCCTATGTGCAAAGCTTCTTTTTTTATTTTTTGGGAGGGGAGGGGTTGCAATTTTGTAGTTCAAATTTCCAACATTGATTTTTACAGAAGTTAATTCTTCTTATGTAGAGTTAACTGACTCGTTATTGTCTTAAACAAAAGGATAATTTGATTATAATAAGTGTTGAGCAGATCATTTTGATTCCATTGTAATATCTCCTCTATCATACTTCTTGAGATTGGAGTAGTTTGCAATAGAGTTGGAAATAGGCCACAAATCTACCAAATTCAAGTTATTGTTTCATTGATATTTCATTTTGCAAATTGCTTCAGTATTTTTGAGTTACCAGCAAATCTGGGCTGTATATTTTATTACATGATAACTAGCTTATCCTTGTTAGTTAATTCTAAATCTGGAGTTTTGTTTTTTCACAAACAATGATGCTAACATAATTATTTGGTATTATTTCTCATGTATCACTATGTCATAACTCATAATTGTTCTTTCTTTTGTGTATTCAGTTTCAGGTGGTGAAAGTCATCATTTTTTTATTGGTTGTTGTAATCTCTTTGTAAAGGAACTGTTAGGATAAGATGGAAAGTGATGGTATGGAGCCTCTTGTCGATGGCAAAAGTGATGGTATGGAGCATCTTGTTGATGATGACAAAAGTGATGGTATGGAGCATCTTCATGATAAAAGTGATGCTATGGAGCATGCTGATGATGACAGTAGTGATGATTCTAGTAGTGAC
>JASCZI010241851.1:765-14746 GCA_036250425.1 Stylosanthes scabra | reverse complement strand
ATTTTTTTCACATATATATATATATATATATATATATATATATATATATATATATATTATATGTTATATGTACGTAACTATAGATGTTATATATATAAAATAACATCCATCATACTATGCATATAATATCTATAATTTTATATATATAACATTCATAATTTCATATAAATATATAACATCCGAAATTTATTATTTGTGTTATAATAATATAACTAATTAAAGAACAAGACATATTGTATATGAATGAATAAGAAGTAGAAGCACGTATATGGTTGCTATTCTACTGAAGTTGTATATCACAATGAAGCCTAGTGTTCTCTATTTATAGATGAGAAGCTGAGTTAATAGGCCATTAGACAAATACAAAACCCACACTTGAAGGTATATGAGTAGTTGTGTAGATCATTATTGTTCAACATCATCAATGCGGCATCATCAATGCTTCATGCAGTTGCTATGACATCCATTTATTATATTATCTTATAACACTCCTCTTTGGATGTCATTTAAAGATAAACCTCATTAAAAACTTTGTCGAGAAAAATCCAATGAGATAAAAACTCGACTAAGGGAAAAAGAGTACAATATCCTTTGTCATCAGAAGAGTACAGTCTCCCCCTGTTGACGATATCACTTAAGATTTCGGAATTGTCGCATTCCAATTTTATATACCAGCTTTTCAAAGGAAGGTGTGGGGAGTGATTTTGTAAATAAATCCGCCAAATTATCATTTGATCGGATTTGCTGAACATCAATCGTCCCTTGGTTCTGAAGGTCATGTGTGAAGAAAAACTTGGGAGAAATATGCTTCGTTCTATCTCCTTTTATGTATCCACTCTTCAGTTGAGCAATGCATGCTGCGTTATCTTCATATAAAGTTGTCGGGGGCTATCTTCTTGTCGGACAACCCGCATGATGATTGAATATATCCAATCAGATTCCTGAGCCAAAAGCACTCACGACTTGCTTCATGTATGGCTAGGATTTCGGCATGATTTGAAAAAGTCGCAGCTATAGTTTGCTTCGTAGATCTCCATGATATAGCCGTGTCGCCAAATGTGAACAAGTATCCTGTTTGAGATCTACCTTTATGTGGATCAGATAGATATCCTGCATCTGCATAACCCACTAATTGTGGTTTGGATTCATATTCATAAAACAACCCCATATCATCCGTTCCATGAAGATATCTAAAGATTTGCTTAATTCCAGCCCAATGTCTTCTGGTTGGAGAGGAACTATATCTTGCTAATAAGTTTACAGCGAACGATATGTCAGGTCGCGTATTATTAGCGAGATACATCAATGCTCCAATGGCACTGAGATATGGTATTTCAGGACCAATAACATCTTCATTATCTTCTTTAGGTCGGAACGAATCCTTTTTCACATCTAATGATCTTACGATCATTGGGGTACTTATTGGATGTGATACATCCATGTAAAATCTTTTGAGAATTTTCTCTGTATAAGTCTTTTGATGGATAAATATCCCATCCTTCATATGCTCGATCTGCAGGCCGAGACAGGATTTAGTTTTTCCAAGATCTTTCATTTCAAATTCTTCTTTTAGAATATCGACGATCTTTGGAATCTCTTCTGGAGAGCCAATGATATTTAAATCATCAACATATACTGCTATTATAATGAATCCAGATGTAGATGTCTTTATAAAAACGCATGGGGAAATATCATCATTTCTTAATCCTTTTTTCATCAAATACTCTATAAGACGGTTATACCACATCCGTCCCGATTGCTTTAGACCATATAAAGATCTTTGCAACTTAACGGAGTATAGCCCATGATGGTTCGCTTTGGATGTCTTAGATATCTTTAATCCTTTGGGGATTTTCATGTAGATATCACGATTTAATGATCCATATAGATAAGCTGTGACTACATCCATTAGATGCATCTTTAGCTTATGATATGCAGATAGGCCAACCAAATATCTCAAGGTAATTGCATCTATTACAAGAGAATATGTCTCTTCATAGTCTAGTCCTGGTCTTTGTGAGAAACCTTGCGCTACTAGTCGAGCGCTATAGCGTGTGATTTCATTATTTTCACTTCGTTTTCTCACAAATACCCATTTATATCCAATAGGGTTCACCCCTTCGGGTGTTTGGACTACAGGTCCAAAGACTTCATGTTTTGCAAGTGAGTCTAATTCGTTTTTGCATGGCATCTTTCCATTTTGGCCAATCATCCCTCCGTCGACATTCTTCGACGGTTTTAGGTTCTGGATCCTCGTTCATAATATTCAACGCTGCATTATATGCAAATATATTATCGACAACTATTTTATTTCGGGTAAATCTTTCACCCGTAAAGACATAGTTTATTGAAATTTCATCATTTTGACAATCTTCAGGTACCATACAGGAAGTTGTAGATTCAAATTTTGAATCTTTGGAGGTGGCGTCATACGTGAAGGGGCCACGTACAACATGGGAAGCCTCCTCCTTACACAAATGCAGCCACGTTTGTCGTGAGGCTGTCACATATAATGTGCAGCCTCTATCAAGTTGTGGTTTGTTGATAAAATTCCCTACGTTTGACGTGAGGCTGTCACGTATAACGTGCAGCCTCTGTCAAATTGGGATGCAATGGATGAATGCCCCACGTACGACGTGTGTTGTGGCGTCATACGTGGGAATTATAATGAATGAATGAATGTGAGGCAGGGAGCCCACGTTATACGTGACTGTGGCACGTTATACGTGGGGCTCTTGCCTTGTTTGATGATGAAGGGCAGTGAGCCCACGTTATACGTGAGTGGATCACGTTGTACGTGGGGCTTTTGCCTCAATGTATGAAATGCTCTATTTTCTCCCCTGTTTATGATGAATGTGCTTTCTACTTCTTTCTTCCTCTACAAACCAATAAGAGAAGTGATGATAGGGTGGGTTAGAGATAAGAATTAAGATGACTAAGTCCTAAACTAAAAACTACTAAGGATACTATGATTGGGTTACCTCCCAACAAGCGCTCTTTTATCGTCATTAGCTTGACGGTGCTTGATCTCTAAGTGAGATTGTGGACGATCTTTTTCTTGTCAATGATGCCTCCTAAGTAATGCTTTAATCTTTGTCCATTGACAGTGAACTTGGAGCCATCTTTGTCATTCATAATTTCAATGTGACCATAAGAAGAGACGTTAGTAACTGTGAAGGGTCCAGACCATCTTGTTCTCAACTTCCCTGGAAAGAACTTGAGTCTTGAGTTGAATAATAGAACCTTGTGCCCAGGTTCAAATGATCTTTGCTGGATCCTCTTGTCATGAAACTTCTTTGTTCTTTCTTTGTAAATTAATGAGTTCTCATAAGCTTGAGTCCGGAACTCATCAAGCTCATTCAGCTACAGAAATCTCTTTTCAGACGAGGTATTAGTGCCAAAATTCAGAAATTTGATAGCCCAAAATGCCTTGTGTTCGAGTTCCACTGGAAGATGGCATGATTTGCCAGAGAGAAGCTGATAAGGGGACATTCCAATTGGAGTTTTGAATGCAGTTCTATAAGCCCAAAGACCATCATCAATCTTTAATGCCCAATCCTTTCTTGATGCGGTGACAGTCTTCTCTAAAATTCTCTTCAATTCTCTATTGGAAACTTCTACTTGGCCACTAGTTTGAGGATGATAAGGAGTGGCTACCTTGTGCTTGACACCATATCTTTGAAGTAGATAGTCCAATTGTTTGTTGTTGAAGTGGCTTCCTCCATCACTGATTAGAGTTCTAGGAACTCCGAATCTGCTGAAAATGTTCTTCTTGAGGAATTTGATCACCACTTTCGAGTCATTAGTGGGTAATGCAGCTGCTTCCACCCACTTAGAGACATAATCCACTGCCACTAGGATGTAGTTGTTCGAATAAGAGAGTGAGAAAGGTCCCATGAAGTCAATCTCTCATACATCAAAAAAAACAAAACATGCTGAATTTTCTACTTTCAAACTATGGACAAAGAATTAAAACAAATATGAAAAGCAAATCTGCTAATTTGGTTTCTAACTCATAGTGCAGTAACCAAAAAGTTCATTTTGTCAAGAAAAAATATCTTATATCAGCTGACTCAGTATAACTGAATTAAATTCAATCTTATATGAATTATCTTTTATAGTATTTGAGAGTTAAAGAAACAATTTTGTGTATCTGTTTGTTTCAACAATTCCATATGTGAGAATGACTCAACTTGATTTTGAAACAACATAATTCAAGAGTAAATTTATATTAATACATGGAATGGAGAAAAAGTTTTGCAGTTAGTTTCATATAATCGAGGAACTAACATTCTGTAATAAATAAAATAAACATTACCAATCTCGCCTTAATTCCAGAGCTAGCTCCAACTTCATGAACTTGATCAGCATTTCCTGCTTGTGTTAAAATGTTAAGATTGTTAATAAGAATAAAAAATCATATCAGAAGTAGGAGGAAGAATAACAAAACAAGATGTGATTAAAAAGCAAGATGATTAACAAAAGATGGGATTATGGAACCAAGTCTTCAACAGAGGATGAAGAATAAAAAGAAGAAGATGGAGGATGAAGCTGAACCTGAAACTGATGGTGGGATCTGGTTGAAAGAGTACCCTTCTTCATCCTCAACTTGCTCCACTTCTTCTTAGTCCTTTGCCCTTTCCTCCTACTTATAACATGGATGGGAGAGTGAGTTAAAATAAACCATCAATATACAATCTGCATTGATTACTTATATTTTATAACCAAAGACTTAAGTGATACACCTTAATAATTGGATTACCTGTTATACATTGTCAATCAATCTAAGCATTCGATACCTAGCTTTCTCAATGATCTAACCAGATATGGTAGTCTTTACAAAAAAAACAATCACAAAAATGCTACTGTTAAATGAACAACATGAAAAAAAATGCTACCCCAAGAAAATTTTTTGAAAAAAATATGAAACAAAATGAACAGTGCACTGAACAAAACATGTTAACAACAAATGTTTCTTGTTAAAGAAGCCATGAAGCTTGCAGCAATAAACAATAAATCTCACGAGATCACTCATGACAGTAAAAATAGAATTATTTTCACAACAGAAACTTTTTTTTCACAGCTTGATGCAACAAAGAAGCAAACTTTATGAAATTTCAACCAACATCCTCAGATAAGAAGAGAAAATACAAGGTGGTTGAGATTTCTAACATCCTGACATAAGAAGAGAAAACAAAAAAGGGATTTGGTGCATCTTTGGCATGATGAATGAAGGAGATAGAAAAAAAAATACCTATGTAGGGGAGATGCAGAAAACACCAAGGCGGAGTAAAGAAGGAGCTAGCAATAGCGGCGTCGACATACCTCATTCCCTCAGGCACGACGTCGGCAACGGTAGTAGCCGCTGTCCCAGCCTCCGTCTTGGCCTTCTTTCAAGATTTCTAGCCCTCCCTTTCTCTCTCTATGGGCTCTCTCTCTCTTCTCCACCTCTCTCTTCCTTGGTGAGTATGGCCGAGAGCACCGTCCAAAATCACGAACGATAGCGACGGAGGCTTTGACGGTGGCAGCGGCATCAATGGATTTTAGTTTTAGACGGCTAGGATTTCTTTTGAGGAGAAAGAGGGAGAAGACGGAGAGGAAGAAGGAGATAGTTATGAGAATGGCTCAGAGAAAGAGATGAATGGTTTCAATGTTTCAAAAAAGAGTAGCCCACCAAATCACAATGAATATCTTCTTCAGGAAGTTTCATCATTTTTATCCAATGGTTAAAGAAGCTTGAATCCAGGTTAATCACATCTCAACCAATAAGATGAAATTTTCTTTCGTAAAAAAACACACATCGGGATTGCTGATTCATTGCACACATAAAACACACTAGATAAAAGCTTTTTCCTTTAGACTAACCATTGTAATGAAAAAAATTGAACGGGATGATTATATAAAATGCATTTTTATATCATATAAATGAGAGCCAATCAAAATAAAGATAATTTGGTGAGAGTCAATCAGAAATTATAGAATTCTGACATTACTATTCATGAATAGTGTTCAGACTAGTCTACTTTTATATATTAAATTGATGATTCAACTAAAATTGAAGTGCAGAGGCATATATAAGAAGAAGAAAACTATTGATAAAATTGATACTAATGTCATCATTATTTTGTCTTCAAATTCCATGTACGTTATTTATGCAACTCCTAAAAGATTAGTTTCTTTCCTTCTTTTTATTTTTTCATCGTTTGGTCTTGTGCTATTGATAATAGGGATTTCTACCTTGATTTGGAATATCTTTTATTATCATATTATTCTTAAATTTTGATTATTTTATGACTTTAACTATTTTGTTTTCTTATTTCTTTATAAAATTTATGAATGTTTGATTATTATAGTTTAGTAGTTTGATTATCCATATTTAACATGGTATCAGGTCTCAAAACTAGACACAAAAAAAAGTCTCACAACTCATTAGTTCTAATATATTTGGAGTTGAGTATTAACTCTACCTAATCAAACTCATGCTATCATTAAACACCAAAAACAGAACTCATGCTATCATCATATTATAATCAAACACGTTATAAATTACATTACAAAATTCGCTTAGAATAAAAAACGCTTAACATTACAATCAAACTCAAAAATGCACTTTAAAGTTCAAACTCTGTTATTTAATTAGATTATAATCAAACACCGCTCCAAATGATATATTACAAAATTCGATTATAATTAAATATACTGAAAGTAATAATCAAATTCAAGGATTCAAATCAAAGTTCAAATTCAAGTCACGTTATAATTAGAATATAATTAAACACATGACCTAAATCTTATAACAAAATCCAATTATAATCAAACATGGTCAAAGTAATAATCAAACTCAAAAATTCAAATCAAAATTTATAGTCAAACTCAAGAATTCGGATCAAAATCCAGACGCTATAATTAAATTATAATTAAACACTCCAAATCATATTACACAAATCCAATTATAATCAAACATGTTAAATATAATAATCAAACTTAAGAATCAAAATCATACATAAAAATGAGTATATAATCTTTACAGAAACCATTTATTAATTCATGAAATGCAAGAGAGTTAATATTATCATTTTGCAAGAAAAATATTTATTTGAATGAAAAAAATTATCCTAGAGTGAGAATTCTAACTATGAGAGAACTCTTACAATAATTAATAATAACTAGCTGGGCACCCACGTTACGCACGGGCTATTTTTGAATCAATTATGTTAACTTTGTTTAAACAATTTCTTATTGAAAAACTTATTAAAAAAATATGTGTGCGTCCTATATACGACCCAATACATCCATAATTTTTTTTTTTAAAAAAAAAAACCCTTTCCAAAGCTATACATTCACAAATTCATGATATAAAAGATAGGAAACATTTCAAGTGTACCCGGAACACCGGTGTTTCCGTGGTTTTAGCCGTTGATCTTAATTGATTTTAATTATAAAATATATATATGATAAAGATCAACTGTTAAAAACATAGGAACACCGATATTCCGGGTATACTTGAAACGCTTCCTAAAAAATATGGTACTTATGTAGCAGTAACACACTTGAAAAGGAAAGTAGTAATAGTATTTTCATTTATTTTAACTTCATACTATGGATATTATAATAAGCAATTTTTATGTACATCAATCATTATGTGAAAAATAAGAGTACTATCTCCATTTACAAAAATATATCATTCTTTTTCACAGGTCACATATTCTTCCTCAGTAGTCCAACAAACTTCTAATATAATAAAAAAAAAGCTATCTTTGGTAGCGGGTTCTTAACCATCGGTTGGTTCGCCAGTCCCTTTTGGTGACCCTGTGAATAATTAATTCATTTTTTTTTGTTGGCACAAAAATAACCTCTCCAATAAACCTCAATTATGTATAGTAAATATGGCTTCTTCCCCGTACTCTCATATTTTGTGTTTCATTTTCACACCAAATGAAAGGCCCAATAAACAATTTTTTTCCTTCTTTATTGAACGGTAACAACAAAGTTATATGAAGAACTTTTGGACTTGTCTTTAAAGAAAATAGCATAGGCTTCTTGGTTGTTTATTGGAAGAAATATTCAATGTCTTCTTGACAATCAATCCAATTCTGTTGAGAACTTGATAATATCGAAAAAATCACATTTGAAGTAATACCAAATCAATTGCAAAAATGATAGGAATGAATAAAAAACAAGCAGCTTCTTCTTCCAAATCACGACATCACTAAATTTAATAAAGAGAGGCTCAACAAAAGATTAAGTTGATGATTCTGATTTTAGTTATTATACAATTATTTGCTATGGATATTTTTTAGTTCAAACCCGCACGAATAAAAAAAATAAAAAAATAAACAATACCACAACTTAACACCCTCAACCTCTCTCCCAGCCAGTGGTCATACTTCAGTTGGCAGATCGAAAGAAATGATGTAGCAGCAAAATCAATTTATTTATTCACCAAGATATTCAAACAATGAAGAAAAATATAATCTAAGCCATTTTTAAAGATATATCAGTCTATTACATTTTAGTATATTCACAATAATAAATTCTGGAAAATTAGAAAAAATAATAAATCAAGTACATTATTTTTTTTCTAAATAATTTTAGTAAGCATTGATCTCTCTGTTCAATCTTAAATTCAATACTTGTGTTTGTTAATTCACCGAATCAGTTATACAATATTTTTAAAAAAACACACGAAATTAACAACTAACAAAATGCAGCACTTCTTTCCAAAAAAAAATTCACTTTATGCTATGTATCTAAACTTAATATTATGCGTGTATCCTTCCTAACATCAACAAATTGTGTAATGAGAAATAATCAGTAAAATAATAATAAGATCTTTTTGCATATAGTTTAAACCTCATAAAACACTTGTGCTGGAATTCAAAAACATCTAATTTTTAGCAAAATAAAGACTCATTTGTTTAACAAATGGAACGGTTGAGACAGAGACTATGAAAAACAAATTAGATATCAAAAGTGGTTGAAAATGCATGACTACACCTTAAGTGATCTATCTCCCTACTTATTAGGTTCCTTGTCTATCCATACTCCTAATACAACATGAAAATATTACCTTACTCCATATTAAAGCTCTTGTTGTTGTCCGCTATTGCAATCTTGAATCCTTCAAGTATTAGTATAATGTATATCAACCAAACTTGCTACTCTCAAATTGTCCATTCCCTTTGGTGATTTGTGGCTAAACTTTTTCACCGTTTCTTCAGTTTGAAGGCTTTATCATTTGTCTTTCATCTTCCATCCATTGCCCAACCCAATCGCTATAATGACTGTTGAATAAAGTAATCAAGCCACTTGATATCATTAATTAGTTAATTAATTGTCAACATAAAAAATGTATTATTATTATTATTAGTGATCCCGTTATTGTATTAAATTTTATGAAAAGCATGTCACTAATTGGAGTAGCTGAAAATTGAGAAGAATAATTGGCACATCTTAACTCACTCATAGAAAATTCAATCATATTAACTGATATTTATAGTTTGGGGATAGATATCAACAAAGAGTGAGTGTGAAACTTAGACATATTCAAGTTTGATTTTGATTTGAATGAATGTTGTTAAGTTAGATCTGAAGGAAAAACTAAGTTCATTGTTTCTTCTCTTCCTTGCCTCCCTCAGCAGCTAAGGAGCACTTCAAATTCTAGACTATATTATAATAATAATGAAAATAAACATATAAAAAATGAGAGTTTGGCTTTGGGCAGAATTAAAGCTTGTCCTACCTTCTGTTGTTCTTGTTGCTGCAACTTGTTGACCTCTCACAAGGGCAAACATAAATCTAAGACAACAACATAGGGTTTTAGGCCAGAAAATGTTATCGATGTCAGGCGGCTTATGCTTTCTACATATCACAGAGTGCTGAGTTTTTTGACCTGGCTTCCATAGGAGACCCTTCCAAGTTAGGTGCCTATGATTAAAATTTGAAGGTCAATTAACTCAGCAATACAAAAGTACCCAAAAAACATGTAATTGTAGTCAAACTTTTTCAAATATAAGAAATAAGAATTTATATATACATGTCTTTAATAATGGAATAGATCTCCATCATTTAAGTTTCAGCTATCTGAATATCCTTAAAAGCATAAGTAATTTAAATTTCAAATGAACACATTTTATAATAAAAACATAATGAAAATTCAAGAAAAATTAATGCAAGTAATGAGTCCCCTTGACATACTTTCATGCACTGCAAATTCAAGAAAAATTATGTATTTCAAATGAAGTAAAATGAAAGACTCTACCTGTAGTTTCTTTGTACCATCAACAAGTTAATGCAAGTAAATGAGTTTCCTTGGTAGAACAAAAAACAACTAGCATTCTAATATGATCATATAAGTGCACTTTATAAGGTTGACTCAAAAGAATTTGAATTGAATTCAATACTTCATGGATAAAAAATTCGAATATCATCTCTCCATTGCTATGCTTTGGACATTATTTATGTACTCTATCAATGATATTGTTTGATGCATTGCAGTTTTGACTGCCTTCTTTATAGAGCTGAACATGAAGTCATGATTTTACTAACCTTTATCAAGGAACCAACCTTACTTCCGATCTTTGACATGTTTGAACCACATCTACCAATCAATCCACCAACCATTATTTTTGAAATAAGTATCTCACATCAACAATTAATTATAAAATCTAGGGTTAAACATAACTTTGACGAACAATAGACTCATTTGACACAAAAACAATAATTTTAAGGGAACGACTCTGGTGATGAAATTGATTCCCTTCCTCATGTAATGAAGCTGAGGTGTCGATTGGGAGAGATGGACGTGTGTGAGACATGAAGCATGTGCAAAAAGTTTTTGCAGCTTTCCATTATTTTTGTTGCAGTACGTGGGAGAGAAACTATTTATTAGCATTTTGATTATGAATAATTAATAATATGATTAGGAACCTGGGTCTTTTCGTGGGCCAACCCAAATTAAAGTACGGTAAGGTTAAAAAAAATGGATTTTTCTGTTTGGGACTTGACAAAAATCAATGGCTATCAACAGTTATGGATAAACAATAACACATATTCATATAGGAAAATCCAATTAATACCAAAATAAAAAAAATAGAAAAACCCAATTGAATATTATAATTAGAATTTAGAAGGATCTCAAACCGCTTCACATGTCCTACCTGCATATACATTTGTGATTAGTAATCATTTTATTTTAACCATAAATAAAAGTGGAGAAATTTTTTTTGTTATCATTATTTACTATTATATTATTAATTATTATTTCTCTTATCATATAATTCGGTAATCATGTGCTTTATAGTCTTATGGATGAGATGATTAATCCTTGGAGGTTGTGATTTTATTACATGGTGATGGTGATAACTACTTCAAGCATGCAAATACGTGTCAAATCAAGGGACTATACAAAGAATTTTGTTCTTACACGAATTGTAATGAATTAAATATCAAATATTAATGTAAAAAAATTAAGTAGGCCTAATATTTTATCTTATTTTTCAATTAATATTAACTAATTCTTTTTCTTAATAAAAAAAATGCGATGGGTTTTCTAACATTTTATTAAAAAATATGAATAAAACTTCTAAAGTATTAGATAAAATTAAATAAAAGAGATTTATTTATATTAGATAAAAAAATTTTAGAGATTAACCATACTTAAATTATTATTGGTTGCCGCCCATAATTTTATTTTATCATTGCTTATCTTATTTATTTATTTATTTGGGATTCAGCATGCATGTTAATATTCTCTTCACGCCAGTGCTTAAATCCAAACATCAAATGTTATTTGTTTCATTTCCACAACCTCTATGTAGCAATTATATATATATATATATATACTTTTCAGACTACTATTTTTCTAAACTCTAATATTTTTGTATTACTTGCAAGAAAGTTATTATTGCACTTTTAAAAAGTATAATCAAGGTATAAGTAACTCCTAAATATTATAGTCGATTTTTGTTTTTCGATTTTGTGATGAAATAAAAGTGGTTTTATTTTATTTAATTACTTTTTTTTGGAACATTATTTTATTTAATTACTATAACTCTCATTCCATTTCCCAAGCGTTGGCCAATTAATTCCCACTTCCATATCACCTTGGCCCGACCAAAACCAATACCTATATAATCAACTAGGCAACCTCAGTTAACCCCATTGTCAAAAATATCTTAGGCTCACTCTACCAACCATTCTTCTCATATGCTCAATAAAGCCCAAATGCGTTAATTGTGCTTACTACCACCCATCATTAAACTAACCTTACCCGACAATACTCCTGCCATCCCTGCAACATATCAGTCAACCTTTTCTTTACTTTCCGTACATGGACACATGTCTTTAATCCAACAGTGCCAGATACTCTCATCACATGATGAAACAGATCATTCTCCTCATCAGAATGCTGGCCTAATTTTAGTTAAACAATAATATATGAAATTAAGTTAAAAATCAAAGTACATCTCTGGTTATATGAAGTAAAGAAACACTCTTCCAAATATAGTCCAACCTCAGTTGGAGTGGGCACATTCATGTTGACATCCTGCATTTTTTTTATTTATTTTTTAATGAATAGCAACCTATATTTCAAATAAAACTGAAAATAACATAAGTTACAAAGGTAATAATACTTACTCCTGCAAAGCTTTATTGATAAGAGACTCCAATGCACAATTTCTCATGATTGCCACACTCTACAAATTTTATGCCTCAACTACAATAATAGAGTTTGCTTCAAATGAAATAATGAAGCAACCTGCAGAAGGGTCCTCAACTTTTGTTCTAGTGGTGAGGTTATGGAAGTTGTGAGTACTCACATAATACTTCAAGATTATATTACATATCTTCTTCTCCACCTCACCATAGTTAATGGATTCCTCAATTTTAGAGTTCAGATTATCAACCAAAACCTTATCCTTGTGACCAGATTTTTCATTGAAATAATTTCATTCATCTTTGGTCAAAGATACTTCAATATCATCTGTCAATCTAGTGTTAACCTTATCCTCATTTTTTAATAATCCACATCCATAGCTTTTTGTGTTATACTGTGATTTGCATTACGCCATTACTAACTAATCCAAATAGAAGCAGAATCAATAAAGACATAAAAAAGTAATTTTTATTTTAGTAAATAATAATTAAAAAAAATTCTCAGACCTATCTCATTGTCGGAAACAGCCAGCTTGGTCAGAACCTTGCTTTTTTTTGTAATTAAAACAATAAAGGAGTTAAATAGACTTGATCTTGAATAAGATTAAGAGAGAAGGGAGCTATGGAGATAGAAGGTGGAGACATACATGAGGCAGGAGTAGGGAGAATGAAGCAATGATAAACTTTAAAGTCCGGCAATTTCGACGGCGAGGCCCAATGGTGACAGTTACGATAAGCAGGGGAGTTGCAAAAGACGGCAATGGTGGAGTAGAGAAAGAGCAACAACGACCACTTTCTCTCTCCAACTCTCTCTCTTTCTTCCAATAAACCCACTGTGAAGGATGTTGGCGGACTGTCAAGGCTGCTGTAGATTGCAGTGCTACATCGTCGAAGAATGCTGGCGCTATGATGGTTTTCGGCACCGGGAACAAACTGCTCTCTGGTCAGTTGATGCGTAAACGGCAAGTATACTGTATCATACAAGTAATACCACGGTGAAGTGGGTATCGTTCCCACGAGGAATAAAGGATCAAGCAATACTATCCCTTAATTATACTTAAGCAGATTTGAATAAAACTTGAGAGTGTGATGATGTATGATTCGAAAATTATAAGAAAAGAAATAAAAACAGAGTGCAGAAATATTACTTGTGAATTAATCAGTGGAATGGAATGTTAAGAGCTTTGGAGATGTTTTTCCCTTGAGGACCAATGCATACATTCGAATATCAATTCTAGGTTCTCAGTTATTAAGTACAACGAATCTAGTGTAACTAAGCCCTAATCTCTTAGTGACTCAGTTTCTAATTACCTAATCAAAAGCT
>JASCZI010241850.1:66014-77419 GCA_036250425.1 Stylosanthes scabra | reverse complement strand
ATATATATATATATATATATATATATATATATATATATATATATATATATATATATATTTTTTTTTTTTAATTTTAATTTCTTTAATGCAGATTGGTTCCGCCGTTGGTGGCATTACGAGTGCATTCTATGGATTTAACCATGGTATGTAATTATTGGTACCCTTTAAATGCATTAGGTTGAATTGTGGATATATGATATGATATCTTGTATCTTCTTCATATGGTACCTTGCTATGCTGTTCTAAGGGGTAATTTATATTTGAAAATTTGGCTGGCCATAATTTAGTAGAGCTTATCAAATTTCTGGTGGGGTTGAAGATCCTGACTTGGTGGAATTGTGTGGAGAATAATGAGTTCCCTTCCCTGAGTTTGGCAAAATTCAACCTGGAGCCTCACTATTCTAAAAAATGTACCTGATCTCTCCAGAGCTTTAGGGTATGTTATACACACTTGTATTCTGTAAAACATGGCACTAAAAACCTTGTAAGTAACACAACACCAGTTGTAATCTGGCCAAATAGAAGGGATTCACAATGAATTTCACTAAACTGCAGAGGGTGTTAGTGTAATCTTCTCTTGAAATATGGATGATCTCACTATGCTGACTCTACCACTTTTTCTGGTGGCAGATCAACCTGATCTCAAAAATCAATAGAAAATAGAAAGACAAAACCCTACTCTGAACACTATCTCCTTTCATGTTTGTTGTTGTTCTCCTTTGACTTGCATTGTTGCTGCATCTCAGTTGGTCCCTACTCTTAGAATTTTATTATTTTTTTTTTTTTACAATTTCAAATTTTACGTACCTATTCCTTCACTCCTAATTATAGGTAAGATATCAATCTTGGCAACATTGATAAGTTTAGCTGATATATTTTTAATTAAATACTGTCTTTGGAACAGCTGAGGTACACTGCCTTTGACCTTGAGTTGTGGTGGGACTTACGGCATTAAGTAACAAGAAGAATGAGAAATTGAGAATGCATATCTTTTGATTGATTTGTAAATCATAGTTGTAGAGGAAGTCTGTGTTTCAAACTAAAGCTGAAGCTTTAATTTAATGTTAATATAATGGCCAAGAGTATTATTGAAGTGTCTTTTTTCCCATTTGTAATGCAGTTATGCCAGTTGTTCAGAGACATGTCAAAGGACCAATGTTTGTGCATTTTCTTGTTGGTGTAAGTTCTCTGTGCTTTCTGTTTCCCTTCTTTAGTTCTTTTTACTTTTGTTTATGTTTATTTATACTTCTTCCCTTATCTTCAATGTTTTGGATGCATCTTTTACTAGTTTAAATGTCTCAGATTAAGCATACTAAATAACTAAGAGTATTGTATTATAACATTATTTGTTTGTGATCTAGGAGATTTAATAACTTTCTTTTTTCAGCAAAAATGTGGTCTAGATATTTTTTTTATTTAAATTCAACATTGTTCTATTTTCCTCCAAATCAAAGGCAAATTGATGGTTGTAAATCTTTGGATATATAAACTCCCCCCTTCATATTGGTGCTTAAGAAACATCATTTGTAAGTTGGGTTATCTGAAATTGAGTTCATAAGCATTCAAACGGTATAGGGCTTTTACACAATGCTGCAGAAATACTACTAGGTCAATGCTTTCTGCATCGTCATGTCATTGTAATTTGTAAACTTATTGCTATCATAATCATACTGAATGAAAACCCCTGATTTCAGGCACCACCTGTGATAGTGTTCTCTTCAGCTTGTGCAGGACTGGCAGGTGAATCTCTTGTGTTTGTATAAGAGTATTGATACCCTTTTATAACCCATGACTAAGATTTAATCAAAAGTTTTACAAACTTTAGAAATAAATATTTGTGTCACATGTCATGAAATTTTAACCACAAATAAATTAAAGGTACTGGTACCCTTGAATATTAGCTTTTTGCTAGTTACTTAATATTCTTGTGGTCCAAGTTAATATTCTTGTGGTCCAAGTTCACTTAACCTGATGTGTTCATACTTGATAATGCAAACTTTTGGTACTCATGAGTGGTCTTGTTCATGTAATATTGATTTC
Source organism: Stylosanthes scabra (assembly GCA_036250425.1). NCBI lineage: Eukaryota > Viridiplantae > Streptophyta > Magnoliopsida > Fabales > Fabaceae > Stylosanthes > Stylosanthes scabra. The sequence goes on along the minus strand of JASCZI010241850.1, from coordinate 75,379 downwards.
TGTGTTGCTGAGTTGACAAAAATTTTATTGGAATAACTGCAGGTGGGGCTATTCCTGCTTTGGCACAACTAGCTTCTTCATCATACCATGCAGCAATGTCACCGTTGCCGCCTTCAGAGGAAGATAAGATTCAGAAATCAAGAACTTCCTCTACTCTCTAATGTACACACACATAGATATATTGGCATCACATTCATCTACAATCATGCATGCATATAGTGCGTGTACTAAGTTTTGTATTTGTTGAGTGATTTCTTAATCTTTCTTCTGTGTAAATACTGTTCTTTCAGTTTTAAAGCAACACTATTGTGCAGTTTCAGCTCTTTTTAAGAACTGGTTCTTGAGATTGAAGAGGGCTTTTTTCTCTGTGTGCGCATAAAAAATATATTAATTTCAAGAATACGCATCTCCTGTTTTTTATATATATATATAAAAAACAGGAGATGCGTATTCTTGAAACCTCGCCTATGCCAACGATACGGCCGCAGAATTTTGTCAGTGCCGTGCTTCCTGCGAGTTGGTGTTGGAAGTTTTTCTCCTTAAAAGCTAGAAACAAATGGAGACAAAAGAAGAGGCTAAGAAAATTTTCAACTTGCAAAATGGCTTTGGTTCATTAATCATCTCTTGTTTCAACGAACTATAGCATAGCAAACCCTCCTTGAAAACACATACATGCCTTTTTTTTTTTAGCAACACATCCTCCACAATGAAGGCTCTTCTAAAATGGGTGGTCATCGATTTCAGCCCGTCACACAAAAATAAAATTGAAGATACATTTTCAGCAAAATTGTCCTTGTTAAAGAAATCAATCAAGGGACACCCTTAAATCAAGCAAAGTATATTTCACTTTCCGGGGGCAGCTCCTTTGTGATTCTGATATAGGGACATGTCTCACTCTCTCTTAACAGAATGGTATATATGGCGAACAAATAGCAACGAAACTCGGAAGCTGATGGCGCCGAATGTTAGGAAGAAGGCATAGCATAAACAAGCATTGTAGCCAATAAAGAAGGATAGCTGCAACAATCCACTCATATTTGATCTCACATAGAAGTAGATGGAATACACAAACATGAAAATGGCTGTTGAGCCACCACACAACACCGATCTGCAACCACCAAATAAAGTATTTTAATATTCAAGACCAAGGGTGCCTAAGCCTAATGAAACAAACCATTTATTTATTTATATATTTTCTAGAAGAGAATAATAAAGTGTATGCAGTATTACATCTAAACTAAAGGATAACCACATTGATTTCAGTGAGCATGCTTTCATGGTTATCAAACATCAAATATTGTCTACAGCACATGACCAAATGAGGAATATATTAGCAGAGGGAGAAAAGAAAAAAAAATGGATAAAAGCAAGTGTCAGCAAAATAACTTACCTCCACCACCATTCATGGTCTTCCACAGATAACTGAATGTATGTCAAGCCAATATTGACAAGTGCAATTATGACGATGGCAGTGATAAATGTGACGAACAAAATGCTAGAAAGAGTGTATATTTTGTAGCCCCACATACTAGCATACACCTGATGCAACTGCAAGACGATTGCACTAAAAGGCACAAGGCCCCCAATAAACATTTGAAATGGTGTTCTCCTATACCAAGCAAGCTGTTGAATCTCCCTAGGATATTTCTTTGTAGAAGAGGAAGAGGGGCCTTGAAACTCAATTCTAAAGCGGTATCCAACAACTCCACCAAACACGAGCAAGGGGATAGCAATGAATACGAATATAACAAGAATCACAACAATGGAGCCGAATGGTAGAGCAGTTGTGGCACCATAAGATATTGCAATAATGTTGAGGATAGAGGCTACAACAAAAACCGGTCCAGCGTAAAGAATCGCTGCTATACAAACATTCCTTTCCTGGAATCACGATCAAGTCACACAATAGGTATAGGAAGGTGACAGAAATATATAATATGAGACATCATTTATTTTGCATATAGGAATAGGATTACCCATCCATTTCCAACAAACTGGCCATAGAAGGATGCTGATGAGTACCCGGCAATAACAGTCGAAAGAGCATATAGCAGGACAAGGTAATTCAACAGTCCTCCACGATTGTAGGGATGGAGGGTTCCAGTAAGCGCTAGAAATAGCAAGACAAAAAGCCTGCAGAAAAAGTCTACATTATTTTGTATTTAAAAAAAAGAGCAGAGTTAAGACTTGTGATGAACCTAGGAGGTGGATGCAGAGGTGAAATTATGCATCACAAACTTCAAATATTACAGTCATGAGAAATAGTTGACTTCTGGGGAGAGGCTTGAGATGCAACTCAAACACATAAGTAGCTTACAAGATTAGCAACTGGGTTCCCGTTCCCACGAGAGCAAAAAGTAAGGACGAGTTTGGAGGATGTCTGAATACATGAGCATGGATGGATTTCCATCCAACCTCCTTGTCTTCTTCATTCGCATTAGAAAACCTAAATTGCAAGTGAAAAACATTAGGATAAGAAACAAATGTAACTCCCAGAGATAAAAAAAAGAAGAAGTGATTTTTGTTATAGGATCAGAAGAAAGTTACTTTTTTAAATCAGTGTTGAGGTGGCGAGTATATAGAAGGGCGAGTAAAGCCAGCAAGAGCAAAATAATGATGGTTGAGTTGATGAATGAGAACCAGTGAAGTTGACGATACATAGGCAGCAAAGAAGCTCTAGAGTATCTGTCCATCCTGTTCTGAAAATGCAGTGTGGTTGCATTCCAGGTAACTGAATAAGTGAATTGAACATCAAGATGAACATCATTAGTTATATCAATGGCGTGATTGGGATCACCAAATGCATTCACTTGTATGACTTGGTCTCCATTGTAAAGAAGATGAAACTGAAGATGCGTAAAAAGGTAATACTTTGTCCCTCCCCCAGCACTAGCAGGACTCCAAGTATCCTCCTCAAGCTTCCCAATAAACCCCCAAAAGGGGAGCTCATCCAAGTAAAACTGCAAGTAGTAGTCGCGCTTAATAGCTTCCCTCAAGCTTGCAAGCTCATCAACATTAAACCTTTTTTGGCACAAGGTCTCACTGATTTTATCCTCCCTAAACTTGAAGTCATACAAAGCATTGCATAAACGGTCCCCATTGAGAACTTCACCAAGGGATTCCTTCTTTCTCACAATGGGATCTGTAGAAAACACAAACTTTTCACAATCAAAGTGGTCCCAATGACAAATTGACTTCATTTCCGAGATCATTAGAATAAAAGCTATGAGTAAGTGTATGTTATAGTTATATTACCTGGTTGACAGAATGGCAAATCATAGTATTCATATGTCTCACTACAAGAGAGCGAATAAAAAAGAATGAATGGGATGAAGATGGAGGAAAAATAGAAATTAGAGATTTTTAGGAAGAAAGAAGGAACCTGGGATTGTTGAAGGGTCCAACTTTGTTGACAAAAAAGGGGATGTGATCCCCAATATGGTAGCGGTGGTGTGAGGGAGAAGCTGCAACGGAAGGAGATGAAGATTGAAGAATGGGAAAGAGCAGAAGAAAGAGAACGAGGGAATGGGTGTTAGCCATTGATGCAGTGATTTGGTCAATTGCAGAGTCATAACACAACTACTTTATACTTTAGTATAAATTGTTGTTAAATATTATTTCGAATTTTGTTTTAGATCTAAATCTTTTCAAAATATTTGATTTATGTTAAAATTTTTGGTTTTATCTTGTGCTTCCTGAAATTAATTTATAATAGTGTTTTCAGATTTGAAAATAATATATTTGTGAAATAGCAAAATAAAGTATTTAAAGTAGTCTTTTATTGGTGTGTAAGAAGTAAGAAGCAAGAAGAGGGTTCTTAAATGCAATTGGATTGGGGTTTGGGAATGATTTGATCTGATATCCCTCCCCGACTCCGTTTCCTTGTCTATTATTCATTCTTCACTACTGTTTTCTCATCTCCTTGGTTCAGGTATGTATCGATAGAATAGAATTCCTTGTGTTTGTGTTCAATTCATTCATCTAATTATAATAACTTGAATCAATAGAAGAAGAATGGATCAAGTACCTGTGGAAGTGATTGGGAACATACTGTCGCACCTAACGGCGGCAAGGGATGTGGTGATAGCCTCAGCCACCTGCAAGAAGTGGAGAGAAGCATGCTGCCACCATCTGCACACGCTTTCATTCAGCTCCAACGATTGGCCTCTCTACCGCGATTTGACAACCAGCCGGCTCGAGATTCTGATCACGCAGACCATCTTCCAGACAAGAGGATTGCAGTCGCTTTCTATTCTGATGGAAGACGTCGATGAGTTCTCCGCTTCTACTGTTATTGCCTGGCTCATGTACACCCGCGAAACCCTCACCCAGTTGTATTATAATGTCAAGACTACCCCCGATGTTAACATTCTTGAACACTGTGGCAGACTCAAGCTCCAGAAACTCTTCTTGGCTCAAAACTCCATCTCCGGTGTTGACCCTTCTTATCACACCTTCCCTTCTTTGAAATCCCTCTCTTTGACTTATATCACTATCTCCGCCCTCGACCTTAATCTCCTCCTCTCCGCCTGCCCCTCCATTCACTCTCTGCAGCTTGTCAACCCCGAGATTGCCATGTCTGATGCTCAGGTCACCCTTGAGCTCACCAGTTCCACTCTCAAGATTGTCTATGTCGAAGCAATCAGTTTGGACAAGTTCGTGTTGGACGCCGATTCTATTGAGTACCTCTACTTGAAAGATTGTGCCCTTGAGGTCTTCGAATTGATCGGTAAGGACACCTTGAAGTATTTTAAGATCGACGATGTCAGCGTTATCCATCTTGATATTGGTGACACCGTTCGAAACCTTGAGACTGTAGATATCAGCAACTTCACTATCATATGGCCCAAATTCTACCACATGATTTCTAAATCATCCAATTTGAAGAGGCTTCGACTATGGGACGTCATGTTTGATGACGAGGATGAGGTTGTAGATGTAGAAACTATTGCCACATGCTTTCCACAACTCAGCCATTTATCCTTGAGTTATGATGTAAGAGATGGAGCTCTTCACTATGGTTTGCAAGGCTCTTCCTGTCTCGAGAATGTCCTTGTCTTGCAGCTCGGCTGGACTGTCATTAATAGTCTCTTCTCCCACTGGGTTGAGGGTTTGCTTAAGCGATGCCCCAATCTCAAGAAGTTGATCATTCACGGGGTTGTTTCCGAAGCCAAGTCTGATGAAGAATGCCTCATCTTGGCAAATTTTACCACATCCATGATTGAGCTCATGAGGAGATACACACATGTAGATCCACATTTTAAGTATGAATGAGATTCTGCTAAATGCTTTGTTATAGCTAGTTTTCATTTGAATCTAAATTGTGTTGGCACATTTGCAGGTAGTTTAAGAGATTCATGAGTTTATGCTCCAGTTTAGCTTATTTATTGTTTGGAATTATGATAGACATTAGGAGTAGGGCTTTTTTTTTTTATGACTATTAGGAGTAGGGCTTTGATCACTTCTTTGCAAAGACAAGGTTATATAATATGGAATTTTTACTGTCAGCTCTGTGCAGAAAACTTAATTAGTCTTTAATTTAGACAAGAGAAAAGAAGAGACCCCATTGAAATCTGGAATGATTCATGTTTGAGGGAAGGGAGGTTCTTGTTAGTTGTTATGTTCTCTGTCTGTTTCTTCCTCCTTCTCTTTGCCTTGTGTTTCTGAGTATCTTGTTGATTATCTGTTACTGTTACCCTTGCACTTAAATGTTGTATGTTGATTTTTTATAATGTTGACAATCTTGCTTTTCGGCTTCTAGATATTTATGTTGGAATGTTATGGCTGCCTTTTCTACTCTTGTGTGCTTCTGTGCTTTTCTTCTTCAGCCTCAAGGTAATTTGGTAAGTGCCATATTGCCATGATTTAGGTTGCTGGTCATTTGTTCAAACTCTGGAATTTGTTTAACTGTTTTTTCAGTATTATGGTGTAGGTAGCATATGAAAAACAATTTTTTGGATATAAATTAAATTATATGCTGAAGCTGATGGACAGGTTGATTACTGTGATGCACTCTTGAGACATGTTAGGTTTCTCTCTTCATTTCAACTTTCTATCTTGAGCGTTTTCTGGTTTAGGATTTCATAAGAAAGAAAAGCATTTTCTGGGACTCTTGCACTTCTGACTTCCGAGGTTGCCACAATCAAACTCACATGTTCCCTGTATTTAGTATGGTTTATATGGCTGCTTAAGAAATCCTTTCAACTAACTTTGTTGGCTAACTTCCATGGAAAATAAAACTTGGCTCTAACTGTAATATAGGCCTTTGGAAGGTTTACTCTGTTTTGCAGCATATTATCCTTCTCATCCCAACCTTTGTATTGTGAATAGAGCATGGACAAACTGAAGGAGTATAATAGTCATATTCTTCTCTAGAAACATAACATGAGCAGTTTAATTGATTGTTATATGTTTGCAGATGCCCATAACGTTATAGAATGAAAATTTCGCAATTGTGGTTGCCTTCGGAGGTCCATGGCCAATAATTGGCTGCAATGAGTTTTCTCATCATCTATATAGATTGTTAGGCATCTCTCTGCTTTCTTTGACTTCTGAATTTGAGATTCACAATTCAAGGATGTAATAAAATCGCCACAAAAAACTGCTAAATGTCATTGTCCATTGCAACAATGGTCTAACCAAGCAGTACGGGCAGAAGAAAAAAAGAAGATATATACTTTGCTTAGATAACAAGGAATGACTAAGCATGATCAACATAAGAATAATGGAATTCTAGAATCAGCTTGATCTACACCAACCTTGTTCTCTCTGGAGACAGGGGAATGAATTGTTTAGCTCAAACATAAAACCCTTAACTAAGACATGTTCATGATGCGAAGAATATAGGGTATAAATTATGTCGGGAACAAAGGTAATATACACACATTGGTAGGTGTGTTACCTATAAAAGGCATCATGAACATGAAGGAATATTTGGTTACCTCTTTGTGTTATGGTTTGGGTACATATACCTTTCCTTGAAGTCCTCTTTTTTTAGTGTCTCTGTGTCTGTTCTTTATCAGCATGCATATTCATTTATAGTACTTCATTCCTCAATAAAAATGTTGGCAATACTCGGATTTTTTTTAAATAATTAAAATAAATATAATATATATATAAATAAGCACGCCTTAGGAAATTGACAATTTTATGTTCTCCTTACATATTCCGGTACTGATAAGTCCGTAACTTGTTCAGTACCATTTTCGGGACTGTCATGCCCGGAATTTGTTCAGTACTTATTCCGGGACTGATAAGCCCGGAATTGGGCAAGTATGTTATAATTTGGAATGTCTGATTTAACAGAAATAAATAAAATCTTTGATCCTCGAAATATTCCACAGTAGCAAGCTTCAGAAAGGTTATTGGCAAATCCTTTATAAACAGGGATGATTGGCAGATGGTTGTGGAAGCTGTGACAATGTCAGATAATCTACGTGATAGTACGAATTTAAGTAGTAAGGTGTGTTTTTATTTGTTTCTTTGCCTACTTTATAATAAACTCTACTCTGAGTTGAATTATTTCTTTAAAAATAAATTCATTTCATATAAAAAAAATTCTAATATTCCATATTTCACTCTTATATATGACTTTTTTTTTTTTTTGGAAACTTCTACGGTGTTTATATTATATTGCTTAATTTAACAAATAATTAGAAAAAAAAATTTACTATAAAAGATAATTTAGCCACCAAAATCAAAGAGACAATATAGTTAATTTTGTTTTTTTCATTTTAGTTATAATTAACTTTAAATTTTTGTGAAAGAACTCACATTTTTTTCTTCTTTTATTATTTTTATTTTTTATTTTGAACCAATTCCGGGCTTGGCAGTCCCGAAATTCATTAAAAAAAATCACATGCCCAATTCCGGGCTTGGCAGTCCCGGAATTCATTAAAAAAAATCACATGCCTAATTCCGGACTTGGCAGTCCCGGAAATGGTTCTGAACCAATGCCGGGTTTGGCCGTCCAAGTAAAGGGGATTTATAAACGTAAATTTACGTAATTAATATATTTAATTTATTTATTTAAAAAAAAATCCGGTAATACTCATGCACTTTATATATAATAAATTGAAATTATCTCCCTTTTTGAGTTAACTGTTTTTAGTACTGTATTGCAAAACTAGTATTACTACTCTTTCTCTCTCTGGTTGTTTGAAAGAATAGCAGTTAATTACTCTCAAGACACAATGTTTAAAGAGTTAAGCCAAAAAATTAAAGAAAAACTACACCAAAAGATGGATTTAGGATTTTAAATAGAAACATAAATGAGATTAATAAGTTGCAAGTGATTGATGATAAATGAGTCTATAAGTGGAAAAGAATGTTAAGATGGAATGGTTTTAGTTAGGTGATGATTGAGAATGGATGTTGACTTGACCTATCAACAAAGGAGATAAATCCATCTCAGAGCTGTGATTAAATACAGAGTGGAACATTATTCTATTCTTTAGGTTGAAATGGTTTTGATATGATGTGTCAATAGAACTCGCTTATTTATTTGGTGTAGAAAAAGCTAAGGATCAGTCTCAAGAAATATCACCTTTAAAGCTTTCTCTCTTGGTCATTTCTTTTGCCATTGCATACTATTTTTTTAATGGCAAAGAAAAAAGATAAAAATAAAAAGTAACAAAAACTTGTCTCATCTAAAAAATGTAGTGCTGAGTTCATTCTTGTAGTAGTGTGCTTCCTATATGAATGAAATGAATATGACACTTTTTTCCCTATCAATTACATGCAAGCCCTTAAGAAGCCCCATCACAGATGACAGAACCAATCAGAAATTGCAGGCCGTTAGAGAGAGAGAGAGTGAGTGCAGCAGGAAGGAGTCAGTATTTCCTTCAAGTGTTCTCCTGCAACAGGACCCCACTCCTTCATTCTCTCTCTCTCTCTCTCTTTTTTGAGTGAAGTCCTAGCTAAAATAATCAATCAAGAATTGTTCTAATATTTCATTTGTTTAATTAAAAGTTTAAATAGATTCAGTATCTATATCTTATCTATCCTATCGGGTCCCAACTCCCAACTCCCATCCCTTATTAATTTGTTTTTTATAGATTTGAATTATTTATTTGAGTACCTTTTCATACCCTACAAGCTATTATTATAGCCTTAGACAAGTTTTGCAAATTGGTAGGACAGGACTTTGGGGGGTAGCAGAGGAGAGAGTGAGTGTAATATTTGCTAGTTGCTACTAAGGAGTAAGGACAATGATAAAGGAAGCCAAACAGGCTTATCGATCAGGTTTCTTCCTACTGCAGCAGAAGAAGCTAAAAAGAAGGAGGAAAGAAAGAGATAGAGACACCCCATTCCCATTGCATGATGAAACATCATTAAATACCCCATCAAAATGAAAATAAAGAAAT
>JASCZI010241850.1:30604-43200 GCA_036250425.1 Stylosanthes scabra | reverse complement strand
TTTGGAAGGATGACATCAAAGTTCCTTCGGGAAGGATAGTTGCATCAGAGCATAAAGATAGCCCTTTGGAATACAACGAGTATGCTGTTTATGATCCTAAGCAGGTAAGAATATGCTACTTGGTGGGAGTCAAGTATGAGGAGAAGGGAGCAGTGATGGACACAGCAGAGTAAAAAGAGACCAATTGTGAGACAAGGTGCTGGTGATGGTTAAGGACCATGTGTTTTGGCTGAAGCTCTTTCTAGTAGTCTTTCTCTTTTCTTTTGTTGTATATCACATACTTGACTGCAACAAGATTAGGTAGTATTAGGGTGCAGTGCTGTGAACTTTTGATGTGATGTTATAGAGCAATGGACTCTGAATCTCTGATATAGATATAGATATGTTTTCTTATATCTCCTCTTAAGTCTTAACACACTACTTAGAAAATATAAAGCAACGAGAGCTACATTGAATATCTTATAGTAGAAGATTTAACCTCGCACGGATGCTTCCATCAAGTGCTATATTTAATTGCTAGAGATTGTATAGGATAATATTGCCCAGTTATTCAGTTTGTCTCGCCAGTTTTGCCTGTGTTTAGAACTCTAAATGATGGAACACACAATTCTTTCCTTTAGAGTTTCTACACCAAAAAATGCTCGTAAAAAATGTATTGAATGAAATTACTTGGTTCATTCAAGGACGGGAGTCAAAAGAAATCCAGGTGATAGAAGAAGAGAAGCCATAGATATGATGGCATGCTTAACCATTAAAGAGTGTATTGATCTAATAAAAATTTACACTTGTTGCTGCTTGACAATAATACAAAACTTTGAAGCGAATCTTACAACAAACAGTTTGAGAACCACATAGAAAAAATATGGGAAACACGATAAGCAGAGTTCAGTGATATATAACAACAGGGGGGAGGATGAACTTGTCTGAAAGGAAGGGTATAGAGTTGCGGCGATCCACAAGGTCGCGGTAGAAGCGATACTCAGCCTCATAATCATGCAAATGGAGTTCAGCCTTCTGGTTGGTATGATAGTGGTGTTTGGCAGAAGGTGATTTACCAAAGCCAAAGATGCTAACCTTGTCACAAATCCCTAAAGCAAGCATCACAGCCTGCATTCCAGAAGAGTAATGGAAGAGAGCCCCATCATGGGAACTCCCCCACTCTTCCAATCTCTTGCCAGTTTCCTCCACAAACCTCTTCAACGAATAGTATTTGACAATCCTTGCACACAACACATCGAACCTGGGATCAGTCACCAAAAGTGGAGCCTTGTGGGAGGCATTGCACACTGTGAAATCCAGAAAGTGCACAGCTTGACAAATATACATAACAATTGGGATCTCAGCGCCATAAGGGTGACAATAGCACCCAACTCTTCTGGCACACAAGTGCAGAATGTTGCTATTCACAAACGACAATGTTGTCTTCTTCCCAACCTTGCTCTCAAAGTTATTAACCCTCGCATTGTTCAGCCTTATCACCGCATCATGCGAATCAATCAACCTGCCATAATCACTCTTTAACAGGATTCCACTGTTCCCCACAACCGCACAAGAACCATATTTTCGCAAATTCCCATCCAAGATGCCGTTTTTCTTGTCAATGGGGACTTTCACCAACCGAATCAGCTCATCCATGATATTTGGCTGGAATCGCTTCTTCCTCGCCCAATCGTTCAGGACCTTACGGAAATCCAGCCAGTAACGGTAGAACAGAGGGGAACGGAGCGTCGCCGGAATGGTACTCCGGGAGGAGGATCTGTCTCCGGCGCTGGCAATGTCATGATGGATGATCCGCCGCCACGAGATGAAGGTCCGGTGGCGAGCTTGGCTGCCTAAGTTTCCATCGAGGAGCTGCTGGATCTCCTGCTTGGCCTTGTCCTCGCCGATCTCGATGGCGGCGTGGCGGAGCAGCGTGGCGTTGAGCTGCGGAGGAGGCGAGTGGATCAAGACGAGGCGCGTCTCGAGGTCGATGGAGAGGAGGGGGCGGCGAAGCATGGCGCGTGAGGTAAGGGTGGCGACGAAGACGAGGAGGAGGAGAAGGGCGAAGAGTGGTCGAAGGGTGCGTTTCATGGGGAAGGGGTTGTTGATGGTCAGATGGAGGGCGGTGAAAGATTTAGGGTAGGGTGGTTCTGTTTCGTATCCATGTTTGTCGTCGGAAACCCTTGAAGTAGAAGGCATAGGGGAAGGGTGAAGAAGGAGAAGATAATGGGATGTGATTCTTCGGAGGTAATAAAAATGGTGTGATCTGCATAGGGCGTGTTTGGTTGTTAGAATGTCAAAAAGTGATTTTTGTCATAGGATGAGGAATGTGGGGGTAGTTGCAGTAGAACATTGAGCATGAGATTCTGGGTTGGCTCAAAAAGGAATCTTTGGGGAAGGGGAATGGGAATGGATATGGTTCCTCTTCTTTCAATATGAATCAGGTTTTGTGGTGATTGTGAATTGTGGTGGTGGCGGTGGTGGTGTTACTTGTTAGAGCACATACATTAAAAAAAGGCCATTGTATTGTATGTGGGGCAAACGCCATTATGGCGTGAGAGTCAGTGACCTGTCTGGAAATATGAAAAATCTGGAATCATAATCGTCTTTGCCTATCACAACATACAATTTTAAAACACGATTATCTAGCTCAATCTGTCATTAAAAAAACATTCTTTTATATTAATCACTTAATAATCTCCTAAATTATCACAGGATTAGAGATTAATCGATAGATTTAACCAATAAATATATGAGATTCTATGTCTAATGATCTAAAAAAAATAATAAGTGCTTTGAAAAGAAAAAAAAAGTTTAATTTTTCTAATATGTATTAAAAATTTAGACAACCGATATTTATTTTATATTTTTTATAAAAGCATTTTACCTTGTAATAGTATAAATTTAACTTTTTAAGGTTGAGAGGGTTGATTAGAGGGTTAGGCTTTACAATTCGGTGCGTCTCTAATCCCTTGAAATGGAAGTGGCATGTCACATGTGTGTTGTTGTTGGTGCCGATGACACACACGCCAACTTGTTGAAGGAAATAAGCCAAAGGTTTGGGCAAGCACCAAATAATAGGAACACACAAATACCAAATAATACAAAGTTTTAATATCTTGAATAAAAATGAATTATATATATCACTTTGACTAAATTGATTTATGTTGAGAATAATAATATATTAATTTGGTTATTAAAGTGGTGCCCGCCAAATTAAATTAAAGCGCGGAACAATGAGGATTGAGGGAAGCAAAATTACGAGATTGCAACCGCTTTCTGTGTTCTTCCCCTCTTTCAAAAACCAGTTATAACTTATATAACTGCCACACCACCCTCTTCTATTCTCTTCCTTTCCTTTCCTTTCATATCTCTCTCTCTCTCTCTCTCTCTCTCTCTCTCTCTCTCTACGCTAAAGGCGCAGAACAATGGCTCAGCGAGTGGACCTGGACGGAAAGCCAGTGGCGGCCATGTCAATATGCATGATCGGCGGCGGAGGGTTCATCGGATCGCATCTGTCCGAGAAGCTGATGGCAGAGACGTCACACAAGGCGGTGGTGGTGGATGTGTCCTCGGAGAAGATCAACCACCTGCTGGGGGAGTCGCACCCGTGGTCCAGCCGCATTGAGTTCCACCACATGAACATCAAGAACGATTCCCGCCTCGAAACCCTCATCAAAGCTTCCGATCTCGTAATTTCGCACATCAAATCAAATCACATAATAATGAATAAGCAATGCCACATGTATTCATTCATTTTCTTTCATCATTGTTTTTCCTTTTGCAGACAATCAACCTTGCCGCAATTTGCACTCCCGCCGATTACAACACGCGCCCCTTGGATACCATCTTCAGCAATTTCATCGATGCTATTCCAGTGGTCAGTACACATACATTTCTTCAATCTTCAATTACCTACACACGCTAATTCATTCTTCATCTATTGTATTGCATTGCAGATTAAGTATTGCACCGAGAACAACAAGCGTTTAATCCATTTCTCAACCTGCGAGGTCTATGGCAAAACCATAGGTAGCTTTCTCCCTGACGACTTTCGCAAGGTAACCAATCCATCTTGTTCATTAAGGACACTTTTCCAATGTTGTGCCATGTTACATATAAACACTTTTTTCATGCAGGATCCCAAATACTACATGCTAAAGGAAGATGTCAGTCCTTGTATATTTGGTCCAGTAGAGAAGCAGAGATGGTCTTATGCCTGTGCAAAGCAAATGACTGATAGGCTAATATATGGTAAACAATCTACTTTTTCTCTTTTATGCTACCTATGATATCATTACATTACATTACATTTTATTTTCTTTGTTAACTTGCATTCCGTGCAAAACTATAGCTGAGCATGCCGAGAACGGCCTCAAGTTCACAATTGTGAGACCCTATAACTGGATTGGCCCGAGAATGGACTTCATTCCTGGTGTGGATGGACCATGTGATGGTGTCCCCAGAGTTCTAGCTTGCTTCAGTAATGTAACGTCAGCTACCTGTTCTTTTCTTGTAAATGTCTTTCATGATTTCAATGCAAGTCTCTTTTCTTGAAACAACTTCTTCCAGAACCTCCTGCGTGGCGAGCCCCTCAAACTCGTCGATGGTGGAAGATCGCAGAGAACCTTTCTCTACGTCAAGGATGCTATCGAGGCTGTTCTCTTAATGATTGTAAGACCAGGAGTAAATTTCAACCCCACTTTATGAGCTTCAGATAATGAGTGTGTCAACTTGTCACAGGATAATCCTGAAAGAGCAAACGGACAGATCTTCAATGTGGGAAACCCAGACAATGAAGTATCCGTGAAGGAACTAGCTGACCTTATGATACAGGTGACTTTTAACTCTTACGTTACTTTATTCCTCTCTTAGGAAATAAATACCATTTGCTCATTTTTCTATTCCGGTTGAAGGTTTATGCGAAGGTGGCCGGTGTACCTGCTTCTAGCCTATCAACTCTGGATGTGAGCTCAGAGGAATTCTATGGTAAAGGCTATGACGACAGTGATAGGCGCATCCCTGACATGACAATTATCACCAGGCAGCTTGGTATTCAATGATTCATATTCATCCTAAGCTATTTTCTACAGAATTTTAACCTTAATCTTGATGTGTACTCTTTGGGATTCATAGGTTGGAAGCCAAAGACACCTCTTGATAAGCTCTTGGATGACACCCTTCAATATCAGCACCAGACATATTCTAATGCTATCAAGAAAGTACTTTCAAAACCGTCAAATTGACTGCGAGAACCTTCCCTTGGTGATTCAGTTTTTCTTTTATGTAGACACATCGCTGCTATGAGAAGCAATTTTCTGTCTAGTGTACATGCTGCAGTAGTTGAGATATATAGACCACAAGCAAGAGTATATCCTTAGTTTCTGTTTATGCTTTCTTTCTAGGGCCATCGTTGCACTTGATGCTTTTAGTTTTTCCTGAATTTTTGCTAATGTTGAGTAAAAAGATGTACCATCTTCAATTATTCCAACATGCATATTGGAATACATAAAGACTTTGTCTTATTATTTTTGGTGGTCACTTTTTTTCACACGATTGATACATTGAATCAACAAATTACCCTCGAGGCAAGAGATCCATAAAGTGATGAAATTTCACAAGAAATCTGAAATTGTTGTAACATAGAGTTTGTTTGTTATGCTTCATATTTTGAGCTAAATCCAATTCTAATCGAATAGCATATAAAGTAAAGAAGGTTACAAGCAATGAAACTGACTACACACTAGACATGTCTCATTTATGACAAAATCCATACATCAGAAACTAACTCTTTTAAGATGAAGCTATGCAACACCAACTATGTAAGCATTCCAAGAATCTTGTTGCTGAAAATTCGTAACCTCTTCATATTTTACATCCTTCGCGGCACTATATCCCTCTGTTCTTACAATTTCTGTGGCGTCAGGCATCTCTCTTATCCAAAAGTGAACAGATCGAAACCCAGCTTCTTCCAAACAATCCTTGACCTCCGGCAATGTCCACCTGAAGCACACCACTCATTTTGTTAGAATTTAGCAAAAATATAAATATTGACATACAAATTGAGTTGCTGAACTCAATATTAACAATTTACTTCAATGAACTTGAGAAGAAAGAAAACAACTCACAGCCTCCAGCTGTATGAAAATGCATGACGAAGTTTCATTTGTTGCTTCTTCAGAAGAAAATGAAGGCTAATCCTTGTTTTACGCTGAATGATGTCAAATTCAGCTTGCTCCCAGACATACTGCATATTGGTTGCTAACTTATTACTTGATAGTCAAAGCAGAAATTCAATGATAATAATAATATATACATATTTTCATCCATTTATTACATATATATATGATGGCCATCATGGAAAAAAATTCAATATTCTTGCCCCCATGGGTTAAAAGGTTATAGCTCCTCAAGACAAATCTATATCAAGAAATTTTTACCGTAAAATTAGGAAATCTCCTCTGAAGCCTCAGCTTGTTTTCTGAAGAAGTACCCCCATACAGATCCATGACGAAGATTCCACCTTTAGCAGACAAGGCATTGTGAGCATGCTTGAAATACAAAATCAGATCTGCTCGTTTATGAAGACAACAGCAACTGTAGTTAAAAGCACACACAATATCTCTTCTAGGTGGTGGAAAACTTTTCTTGTTTGACTCAGCATCTTCAGAAGCAGATCCTGTTTGAAGGTCAGATTCCAGCAAACCAGCCTGCAAATTCACTGCATCCTCTGTCAGTGAAGTGTTCCTTAACTGCTCCTGCGGATCCATTTTCACAAGCTTAGACTGAAGAGGTTGCAGGACATTTCCATGATACAGGGAAATTCTAGAAAAGCCATCAGCCCCAACTTTAGGTATGTTGTTTTTCATGCACCAATTAAGTGCCTCAACATCCAAGTCCAGTCCTAGTGCTGTTCTTCTTGGATCACTGCGGAGCCATTCTGTACTGTCAAATATAAATCAGTGCGCAGTGAGTAGATTTGTTGAGCCATAACCGAAGAAGAAATTGAATGCTTAAACTGAAACATCCGGAGGAATGATGAAGACGACCACAGTAGAAAAAACCATATCTCTTAAAAAACCCAAATGCATCTTATATCTACATAAATTATAAAAGTGTAAAGTACGAACATGCTTAAATACGTATAAGAGAACCTATCAAAATATGTACCTATTTCATCATGTCAAAAAGAAACATAAGCAAAACTGTTAAATGGAACACTAAACAATCTAAAGAGTGATTAACCATAACAAAAGAAATTACAAGAACCCCAATATACCTAAGCAAGGCAGTGCCACAGAAATCTTCTTGAAGATGGAGGGGCATCCTTCCACCCACGTACATGAGAAAGAACTTTTGCATATAACTTATGTCTCCTTTGGGAGACTGCACCAAAACAACACAATTCACAATAAGCCATCATCTATTTAGCTAGCTCAGAAGCACTAAGAAAACACAAACTCTCACACTTAACAGATTCAGATGTTGTGACATTCCATGTTTAATTTAACACAATAACCAAACTAGACCCATTTGACACATGATAATATTTTTGGAAGGTAGGAGAACAAACCTGCACAGATTGTTGGTAAAGGTGGAACTTTGAAGGCATATCATCGGATGGGTGTTCATGATTTTTCATCCCTTCATGTTCTTGTTCATCATCGTTTTCTTCTCCATCATTGTTCTCATCATCAGCCTCTTCCAGTTCATCTGGAGGGGGAAGTCTGGGAGTGTCACCAATGTCAGGTTGGTCCTGAAGATAGTAGAGGGCGCCTCTCGCTAAGCCTCTTTGATGCTTCTGCTTCTGCTTCTCCCGTTTTCCCATTCCGCCGCACCAAATCGGAAAAGCCTCTCTCTCTCTCTCTCTCTTATAATTTCATTAAGCGTTTAGCTAACGTCCTACTCGGCTACTCCTACCAATTAAAAAAGTTTGATTAAAATTTAAATAGTAAAATAAAATACATTGTTTACAATATAAAATCATTTGATTAGTCTAAAAAATAATTTGATTAAACGGTAAATTTAACTGAATAAACTATTCAACTTAGGATAAATTCAGATTCTAA
The DNA here is from genome assembly GCA_036250425.1 of Stylosanthes scabra. Lineage (NCBI taxonomy): Eukaryota > Viridiplantae > Streptophyta > Magnoliopsida > Fabales > Fabaceae > Stylosanthes > Stylosanthes scabra. Next base: position 35,152 of record JASCZI010241850.1, on the reverse strand, counting down.
AAAGAAGCAGAAAAAAATCATTTTTCCCTGTTTTAGGTTTGTTTGGTTTTCAATTTTTTTTCCTTTTTATTTATTTTTTGATAATTTGATATCAATTGAATTCCAATAATTTGATATCAAGCAGCTCTAATGCTCTATCATAAGGTTGGTTTGTAGTGTTTGTAATTGAAAATTAAAAGTTAATATAATCTCATGTATTAATAAATATAAAACTTCTTTATATTTATGCCTATTCATAATTTTTAAAAACTAGTTTTTGTTGCTGGATATACTTATTGACATTCATCTTACATAGGTCTTGCAAGTTTTAAAAAGTTATTTTTTAAAAGCAGCTTTTACAAAGTTATTTTCTTTCTTAAACCAAGCTTTTTTTTATTGATATTAAACAAAGGTTTATAAAATAGTCTAACAAATTAATTCTTAATTTGATTCCTAAAGTTCTATTTTTCTTCTAAAATGATCTCTTAACTTTGTTTAGCCCTCGAAATTTTAAAATATAATTTATTTTAGTCCCTTAAACTACTTACATCAGTCATAAGATGTCGTGATAATATAAAATGTCATAATAATATAAAGAGACTGAATATTCAAAATGATGCTTTGCAAATAGCACTCAAATTGTTTTGAAATTAAAGAGTATTTAGGAATCAAAATCACACAAAAATTCTCTACTAAATGTTCTTGAAATGATGCTATTTCAATTCAATTTGAGCGTCAATCATAAAACATTATCGTTTTAAATATCCATGGTGGTAATTCTTTATCTATTTCAGCATGACATTAATATATGAGTGATAAAAATTACCTCAAAGATTAAAATAAGATATTTCAGAGACTATAATAGTTGAACGTGAAATTTTAAAGAGAACCTTACCCCAAAAAAAAAAAAATAATAAATTAAAGAGAAAGAAGGTGGAGGGAGGTCCCATATTTGTGGAGAATCCAGTTTGCTGTGCTGAGTCTGCCGTTTTGTTACCTTCCCAGTATCTTTCTAAGATTGCGTTTGGGAGAGAGACTGAGACTAAAACTGAGGGACTGAAACTTAGAGACTAAGACTAAAATAGGTTTGTGTATTGTATTTAGTTTAAAATTAATTAGAGATAGAGACTTAGAGATAGAAATTAAACTAAGTTGATGGAACAGAAATAAAGATTAGTATTAGAAACTATAATGTTGATAAAGAGTATTTGAATAAAAAAATATTATTAAAATTTCAGTCCCAGTCCTCAGTCTCTCAGTCCCTCCAAATTGAAGGTATTAATACTGAAATTCTAAAGACTGAGACTGAAATTTTAGTTCCAGTCTCTGTAAATCAAACACAATACTCAGTCTCAGTCTCCCAGACCAAACGCAGCCTAAACGAGTTGAAGATTCAGAGTAGAATACTAGAATTCATTTCCCCAATTTCACTTTCAGCCAAGTTCCCATATGATTCCTAAATAGTAAATTCCCCCCATTTTTTCGTCTCATATTTCTATCCTTCTAAACAAAGGGCAAGGACAGCCGGTGCCAATGCGATAAATACTTTTCACCAATTCCGCTATTATAATCGAATGCATGCATAGCATAATTCTTCTAAGATGAATTATTCTATCGGATTGATGAATTATTCCTTGTTTATACATGAAATTTAATCCTACAAAATTAGGAATCCAAATCATCAGACATGATATTGCAACTTGCAAGCACAGAATGATTAAACGTGATGTTTGTAGGCAAACATTCTCCACACATAAATAGCCTATGCTATATATCTATCTCTTCTCTATAGTCTTATATAAGACAAATAAAGTCTAGCCATTAATAATTACTTTGACTAATGTGTGCACCCAGAATAAAGAGTCAAGCTTGATGAAACTGGATTATATCTTGGTCTGAAAGCCATGTATCATTCATTACTCCCTGGCAGAAAACAAAAAAGAAAGCAAGATTGAGGCAGGGTTTTCCCAAGAACGAATGAATTCAAGATGTTGAGACATACCACTTAATGAGGGAAGCAAAGAGGAAATGCTGCATGATGGGGACCTTCTCCAAGACCTCAGCCTTGTACATCTTGAGCAAACCAGAGTTGACCTTGCTCCAATTGGGCACACCGCTGATATCATCGAGCATGGGAGAGTGCTCGGCGAAGAGACCCTTCTTCACCTTCTTAACGAAGGCAATGCAACCGAGGTATAGGTATTCATTGGAGAAGTTCTCCAGTATGTCTTCATTGTGAATAGATTTCGGCTTCATGTACCTGTGATCAATCAACTGAGAAGAACCAAATATGAATGGCAAAAAGTGGTAATCATCCAGACCCCACACGCCATGTGATCCAGCTGGTTCCAGACAATACACCAATTGAAGCTTCCTCATCAACTCAAGGTACTTCACAAAAACCCTACAAACCACACCCTGGTAATCCTCTTCCCCAATTAACCCCAACCGACCCAAGCAATACAGCCACGCCGCGAAATTCGTCTCATGCCCAGTTCCGTAGTCGATTCGGCTTGAGTTCCCGAAGCTGTCGGTGAAATATGGCACGATTTCGATCGTCGCCGATTTCAGATTCTCCGGGAGGAATCGGAGCATAAGGGAATCCGTCGAATCGGACATCTTCTGGTGCCACGTTCGGTAGGCGATGTTGCCGTATCTTGCGGACTGCTGAACGGGAGGGATCTCATCGACCCATTGGGTTAGGGTTTCCAGGATCGACACGATGGCGGTTAGGGTGTCGGACTGGGGGCAGGGGTCCGAGATCTTGTGGCCACGTATAGATTCGGAGAGTGCGACGACGAAGCCGATAAAGTTTTTGCCGGAATCGCTATCGTGGAACCGGCGGATGTCGTCGGGGGAGTGGATGCGCTTGGCCGGAGATTGGAAGCTGTAGGGCGGTTGTGCGACGGGTACCTTTTGCGACTGTGGGACGGGGGCGAGGACGATGGCGCGCTTGGAGTCCGGGTCGGGGGGAACGGCGGGGGCACGGATGGGGCGGTAGGTTGGGGGAGGGGAGATTTCGGAGAAGGCGGGACCCGGCGGGGCAGGGGGGAAGGTGGTGGGGCCGCCGCACTTGCAGCATGTGCCGGTGATGGGAGGCGATGCTGATGAGGTGTCTTGGTTTTGGAGGTGGTGGTGATGGTGTTGTTGACAGTTTTCCATCGTTGTTATGACTGATCACTGGCGAAGCTGGGAAGGGAGATAGCTGAAGAATGCAGGAACCAACCTGCAAAAGGATTATTAAGTCTTTTGGGCCTTCTTTGTTTGGGCCAGGACCGGCCCGCTTTATTATTTGGCTTGGTGGACAACACACGATAATTTGAAAAATTACCATCATTTTTACTGAGCAACATGCACCCTTTTTTTCCCTTCATGTCTAAGCAAAATGCACCTTAAAATCATAAAATGGGTACAAAGTTAATAGTTTTAATCTCTTTTATGATAATTTTGTGAGTGTTATTTTTGCTCACAGTCCCCACAATATATATCAAAGGCGCGAAGTATGGTGTCGCCTATGGCGGGAAAGAAACAAACCTATAAACCCTAATTTAATTCCGCACCAAAAATCGTAGTGAGCATAAATCTGTTGCAAGAGAAAGAAGAGAATGGCGGAGGCGGCGAAGAAAGTGGTGGCGGAGGCGGAGGAGCTTCCCAGAACTATCGTGCGCCGTGTCGTGAAGGATAAGCTGTCCCGATGCTCCGAAGACGGAGACATATCCGTGAACAAAGACGCACTTGTGGCATTCTCTGAAAGCGCTAGGATCTTTATCCACTACATTTCCGCAACGTAAATTACTTTCATTTTGAAGCCTTCTTTCTGTTGCCCTAATTTAATTTTACTTGATTCGTAGTAGTCAGAATAAGATTTTGGAGGCTAATTGAGGGGACGTTTTGATGTGGTGATGCAGAGCTAATGACATTTGTAAGGAGTCAAAGAGGCAGATTATCAGTGCTGAGGATATTTTCAAGGCTCTTGAAGAAACAGAATTCTCCGAGTTTATCCGCCCTCTTAAAGCTTCTCTTGAAGGTTAGTTATCAAATTGTCCCGAGCAGAGCAAACACATCAGGGCATCTTTTCTTTCTGCCAAGGTTATTGGGATGCTTTTGTTTTGTTCAAAACATGAATACATATTATCATATTTGTCATCAGGTTCGAGTTTTATTAATCGTATTTTAATTATTATGGATGGTTGAGATCGATGCGCATTACTCTGTCATGTTACATTGGGAACATGGATCCATATGTTCCAATCCTGTACTAATCTGTTCTTTGCTACTATGCTAAACTAAGCTTGGTACACTTTCGACAAAATTTATGTAACTGTTTTATTTTACTAATGTACTGTGTCTGTGTGGCCTCTAGATGATCTTAATCTTAACACATGTTCTTCATGACCTAACAGACTTCAGGAAGAAAAATGCTGGGAAGAGAGCAGTAGTGTCAAAAGAAAAGGAAATTGAGAAAAACAAGAAAAGGAAGGTGGAAAGTGAGCAATCTGATAAAGTGGAGTCATCTGATAAGGGGGAGTCACAGTCACCTGAGAAAGGGGAAAGTGGTGACAGCGAATG